>SKCR01052491.1:0-18167 GCA_019454045.1 Zanthoxylum bungeanum | reverse complement strand
CTAAGACGGCATCGGTTTGTTGGCCAAAGTCAAGGCATTTGTCTGTCGATGATGTGTTTGAATCACGAAGGTTTTGTTCCATATCAGTGTCTTGTCCAAGTTGTGGTTTGTTGGCCAAATTCAAGACCACTTCTTGTCCATCGACATTGATTACGAAGCTTTCCATGGTCAATGGGTCGCGCTTGACTAGGATCACTAAGTTTGTTGTGCCGAAGCCAAAGCTTAGTTGATTCAGAGGAAAAAGGTTAGGTAATACATTGGATGTATTGGCATATATAAGATATATGTTTCAGACTTGGATGTCCCCCTACCGGATCTAGGAATTGGATTGGATCCAATCGATCTTAGAGATCTACCTAGTTAATTATCATACAATTTGTTGGCCAAAGTCAAGATTGTGTGATATTTAACGGGATCCTAGCCCACTAGGAAACACGGTTTCCCGAGTACTCGACAGAGGGTTAGAGGCTCGCCGAAAAATAGTGGGAGGCAAGAATTGAATTTGCAATATTCATTCAATTACTCGCCATACGCGCTCAAACAAATATCATTCGTCAAACTAATTAAATGTTAGTTGGACTAATATTTAAATTGTTGTTTTAATAAATAGTTGGACTATATTCAAACTATTCATTTATAGTTGATTTTATAATTGGATTATAGTAATCAATATAATTGATTTTAATCTATTAAATTATAGTTGATTAAATAGTTGGACTATTGTAATCATTATAATAAATAGTACCGAAATCGTTGATTAAATAGTTGGACTATTAAAATCAAGATAAAATTGAAAGATTGACATTTAAAACATAATCCTAGGGAAAATGTATTTAAATGGTTTAATTTTCAAATTGGGAATAAATTTCAGGATGGTCCTAGAAAAACTAATAAGTTACATTATTTGATAAAATAACATATTAGGCCTAAGCCCGGAGTTAAGCAAATAGTCGAGCATAATCTTTGGAAGATTTATGTAATGATAACTTTAGTGCTTAATCCATTAAGCTTGTCGCAGTAGACTCCTTAATTTCATCATCAGAACTAAGGATTATTAGATCCTTAAAGTATGATAATGAAATTGAAGGATCTTCAAAGAATCTATTCTTAGAATCTTAGAAGTACTAAAATTGCAATAAATAATTCTTGGAGAATTAATGACTATTCTCAAGGAGATAAAGTCAAACTTTGCAATTAGGCAAGTAGCGCAAGGCGCACCTTACTTCCATATTCTAGAAACCCGAGGCTTGGCCAAAGGTTTCTGGAATATGAAAGAGGGCAAAGGAAAAATCATTATAATCTTCTAGGAAGATAAATGACATATCCCAAAATGTCTGCCTAAATGTGGAAAACGGGATCGCGGAAGCGTGACTGCCGTTTGGACAATGCAGACATGAAGGAATTAAAGACGAGCAAGGCTCTGACCTCAAATATGTTTGTTATTAATATGTTCACTACTAATATTAAAATTGGATTTTAAATACTTAGTGTGGTACATAAAATATATGTATTGTTGTTCAGAATCTGTTATGAACAGGATACTGACTTAATAAAGATTTATCTGCGAATTGGAAACGGGACGAAAGTCGTTGTTTTAACCGTAGATACCTAATTTTAGGAACTACCCTCGGGTGTGTATTTAAATTAGGGAACTGTTATAATGTAACTAGTTTGACTAGAGACATTATCTCTATATCAGTGATTAACCCGCTGCGGGTGAACCTTTATATTTTAGAACATTAAAGTGTTTTATTTTATAAAGATGATATTGAGATATACACATTAGATGTGAATAACAGCATTTATATTGTGAATACAAATAAATCTCAAACATATAACATGACAAACAATAGCTCAAACTGATTTGATCAGTTGAAACTTAATTGTGGCATTGATGTCTGGGACTCAATCAAACAAGACTCGTATATCCACACTTTCGAAGAGTGGGTACTAGGACTAATTTGATCCCAATCAAAAAAAGTCTACGAATCTAGTTTATTAGGCAAAGAGCCTAAAACACTATTTACTTGGTAAAAGTGTAAGTGCCACCAATCTGTTAGCCCTAGTTCATAGTGAAGCAAGTGGGCCCATGTCTAGCTAGGCTAGAGGTGGATATGAATATTTCGTGACCTTTACGGATGTTGCATCGCGTTATGGTTAAGTGTTTCTTTTGAAGAACATAAATCGGAAACTTTTAGTTTCGACACGAAATAGACGAACAGATCGGCTAAAGTATTAAGCCATCACGGTAAGACCGTAATGGAAAATACTTAAGCAATAATTTTCTAATATACTTGAAATATTATAGTATTCTTTCAATGAGGACTCCTCCCGGAACACGTCAAATTGACGGTGTGTCCGAACCGACTAACCGAATTCTGTTGGACATGATAAGGTTAATCATGAGTCGCTCTGAGCTACCATTTCCTTCAACGGATAAGCTTTAAACAGTGCAGAACTTATTTAGAATAAGGTTCCATAAAATCTGTTTGACAAAGTTCATATTAGATATGAACAGGAAAGAAACCAGGTTTCTCATTCCTGAATATTTGGGTATGCTAGGCATATATTTGGATGATACCAAACTAGAACCCAAATTGGATAAGTGCCAATTGTAGGTTATCATAGGGATACCAAAGTATTGTACTTATACAACTCACAAGAGAACAATTAAATTGTTGCTCACCGTGCGGTTTTTCTGAGAGGAATACCGATATGCAGTGGTAAGTGGGAGGATAGTAAAACTCGATGAAAATCAGAGTAATATTATTCCAAGGCACCAAATCTTAATGGAACATATATATAGCTCATCAAGGATGAAACTATACCAGTAATCTTCGTATACACAAGAACCGCGTATGTCGAAGAGAGTCAGAAAACAACCTGGGGTATGGGTTTCTGATCTCACCTCATAAAGATGTCTATCTTATTGAGGTATACCAATTGACTACGTATGAGGAAGTGATACAAAGTATCGACTCCCTATTATGGCAAAGTGCCATGAGTCCAAAATGGATTCCATGTATATCAACAAGTTTGGATACTAGTTGATGTACTGCAAGGCATTGTGCCTAGTGGTACTATATAAGTCTTCAAGGAAGACAAACATGGATGGCAACATACCAACGTATAAAGGTAGGCTTTTAGCGGAAAGGTATAGTTATCAACATTATGTTGATTTCGATTCAACCTTTTACTTGTTGCCACTGTAAATCCATTTGGATAATGCTTGCTAAAGCTGCATGTTTCATTTATGAAATATGGCAGCTTAACGAGAAAATCGCTTTCCTGTAAAAGAAACCTTTTGGAGGATGTTTACAACATCTTGACGGTTTTTTCGTACCAAAACTAGCAAACAAGGTTTGCAGGTTATTCGATCCATGTTTGGATTGAAGCAAGCATTAGGTTCTAGAAATTATCGTTTTGATGTAATCATAATGGTGTATGATTTAATTCAAAACAAAATGATTCTAGTGTATATAAGGAGATTAGTGGGAGCGCACTAGCAGTGGCTGTCCTATATAAATAATGATAATATGTCATTTCTTGGAAATGATATTCCCATATAAAAACAATCGGTGAAAGCTTGGCTTTCGAGAAGACTCTCCGAGAAATCGTACATTAAAAAATGTACGCGACCTGGTGTCTCATACGGTTTGAGCATATGGATTCACAAACGGGCCAATCCAAGTGATAGTCACTGGATTGATGTTAAGAACATCCGTTAGTATCTTAGAGATCTAAAGATGTTGTCTTAATCTATGGAGAACTTGAAGTGACTGTGATCACTGTAGCAAGTTTCCTAAACCGAAAAGATGACTATAAGTCGCAAACGGTACTATACAGTTTGAATAGCGGAACAGTGAGCTGGAAATCTTCCAAGCAAGATATTGTTACCGAATAAACAATAAATGCGGGTTATTGTTGCAGCTGAGGCAGCAATAGAAGCCTTCTGGGTCGATAACAAATCTAATTAGATTAGATATAATTCTGTTAGCAGTTGAGCTAGGCGTCAGCACAGGCTAAAGAATTAATGGTCTCATCAAAGATCCAGATACATACTTCGATATTCATCTGATTCGTTCGGATCATACATCGTGGCGATGTGATGATCGAATAAATCGCATCAGATGATAATCATGCAAATCCGCTGACGAAAGCCTTTCTCAGTAATTTGAGCCAATCGTACATAGTTCGGTGTAAGACACTCGAGTGACTGACTATAGGCCAAGTGGGAGATTGTTGGACATTATGACCCATAGCGTCACTATTTGTACAGATCACGGTGTTGTTGTACAAATTAACTATGTGACAAAGGAGATTGCACTCTTATCATTTGTGATTAGATCACCTAGATATATAAATGATAGGAGGTCCCTGTGATTTGTTCCTAGATTGAGAATGATATGAGACAGTATCAATCCACGAAGGATAAATCATTAAACATCCCTAATCAGAGCATTATCGAGATTGGACATCGATGAATGCGTAAAAGACTAGTATTACACTTGTGCGCGTTGTGAGGGCACAACGACATAGTTCTCATATATTTGGGTATAGGATTCTCATGCAAGTGTAATAGGAGGTTGTTGTTTCACCGATGGTATGGGAAACAGCTTCGCTCTGGATAGACCCCCTCGAAATTCCATTGGTAGTATGACTATGTGTCTATGGAAATTCGAAATCAGGGTAGGTGTATTTGGTCTTAACCTGAGACTTGCACCGCTAATACTTGCGACAATCAATATACTTTGGTTGCGGTCGTCCAGGGCTTTAACAGGTTCTGTGTACGCCAATGTTGGGTATATTGAGAATCGTAGTGTGTTGGGTGTGATGTCAAGACGGAAGTGTCACTCCAGTCATATGGAGTTGATGATCGCGTAGGGATACATAACTGGTCCTCTAAAAAGGTTGCAACCGTCGGGATAATATGACTTGGTCATGATTATCCGATATTAAAGAGACTAGTTGCTCGTTATCCGATATATGCTTCGTACGGGGCAGACATTGTACCAGCCCCAGGCCTTGCATGTGATCATCTGATACTGGACAGAAATACGCAATACCTCGTATACTACGCCTGATATAGATCCTTATTCCTGTAAGGATATTTCCGGAGAATTGGGTAGGCATGGCGCTTTGCTAGAAGCCAACCTTGTCTTGAAAATTGGTAAAATGTAGTACTTGGTACTTACGTGTTCGGATAGTCCGACGACCGAATTTACTGCCAACATATCTGGGGATCTCATGGGTCGCTTCCCAAAGATTCACCGATGACGTATGACTCGCACTTTTATTAATCTGGGATTAATTAGATGAGAGAGAAAATTAATCTGGGATTAATTGTGGAGATATTTTATCTGGGATAAAATATATATTAAAAAGAGATAACGATTAATTTGGAATTAATCGATTAATTAATATATTCGATATATTAAATGAAATTGGATTTCGACGCGGAATTAAAATTAGATTTTAATTCGGGCGAACGAATTAATTTAGAATTAATTCGTTAGCGACGTGAATAGTAATTATGCTTGGCATGATTATTTAATTAAATTAGATTTGATTACGACGCAACGGAAAATTCGTTAATTTGGAATTAGCGAACTCGAGCCCGGGATTATTTGCGAGCGTATTCACATTTCGAATTCGAGTGCGGCACGCAAATCAAATCAAGCATCAAATCGCTAGTCGCATCTAGCGTCACATCATTCGTCAATCAAGTGATGGATGTCTTTCACTTTGAGTGATTGACGCCAGTCACTATTCATTGATTGATGGAAGTTGATGTGAGTTGATGTGTGTGGTTGGCATTTATGGCTTTGGTTTTTGGAGGCAAAATTTGGTATTTGTTTTTGGAAAATATATTACCATTTTTTGGTAACAAAAACCATTACATATTTTATCTCTCTCTCTCCTCCATTCTCCTCTCTCATTCATGCCCATGGAGGGCTGAAAATTGTTCTGGTTTGTTGGGCAGAAACCGTGAGCAAGGGAAGCAAGTGTGATGGTTTTGCGGCAAAATCATCAAGAGCTAGCACTCCGAGAGACATGCGAAGGTGATAGGGAAGTCCACCCATGAGCCAGGAATCGTTCAACGAAGCTTGGAGCTTGACGAAGACCTCCAATGGCCAAAACAGTGAGTTGTGACAGTGCTCACTGCCGTGAGCAGTCCAAGGGCAGAAAGTGAAGTTTTGTTGCCTACCGCGTCGCTCAACCGATCGATGTGAGTATTCTGCGACTCCCTCGTGTATTCGCATGTTTATTTCATGTTTGTTATTCGATCCTATGGAACGTAGAACTCCAACAGTTAGAATATTAGGGGACTCTGAGGTTGCGACATAATTTGGATGTAATGCATATAGAAAAAAACATTTGTGAGTGTTTAGTGGGCACACTATTCAATATTTCGGGTAAGACAAAAGACATTTTAAATGCTAGATTGGACCTACAAGTTCTTAGAATTTGCAGTGAATCACATTTACAAGTCACTTCTCGAGGTCTTATTAAGCCACCTGCTAGTTATGTGCTAACTCAATCAAAGAGAAAATCATTCTGTGATTGGCTGAAAATGGTTAAATTTCCTGATGATTATGCATCGAATATTGGGCGTTGTGTCAGAGATGATACAATAACGGGATTAAAGAGTCACGATTGTCATGTGCCTCTCGAGATTCTCCTTCTTGTTGGCATTCGACCTTATCTCCCCCTGAATGTATGCGACGTCGTACTTGATCTATGTGGCTTCTTTAAACAATTATGTCAGAGGACATTAACCACATCTGTTATTGACGATCTTGAACGAGGAATCGTGATAATCCTATGCAAGCTGGAGTGAATTTTGCCACCCACTTTTTTTGATGTGATGGTACATCTGGTCGTGCATTTATCGGCTGAAGCTAGGAAGGGAGGTCCTGTCCATTACAGATGGATGTATCTCATTGAGAGGTACTATATATACAGTTTTAAATATTACATTCTTAAATTTTTACTGTGCATTGAATTTATTATTAATGCAAACTTGTTATCATATCTGCAGGGCTTTGGGAGATTACAAACAATATGTGAAAAACAAGGCGCGCCCTGAAGGGTCAATAGAAGAAGCTATTGTAATAAGTGGAGCAATAATATTTTGTTCGATGTACATGTAGAATATTGAAACTCATTTTAATCGTCGGCCACTAAACTATGATGGAGATGCAAGTAATAAGCAAGATATCACAGTGTTCCATCAAAATTGCAGACCATTTGGAGCAGTATGTGTCAAATTACTAACTTTTGAGGAAGTTCAACGTGCACATTGGATTATATTGAGTAATTGTGATGAAGTGCAACCGTATTTAACGTAAGTTTTTTTGGTGCATAACTATATTTTTTTTGCCATACATTAACCTAACTCATTTTTTGTAGGCAACATATAACAATGCTACAATGTGGTGGTGACCATAACGTTGATGGAACACACAAAAAAGAATTTCCAAAATGGTTTGAGACAACTGTAAGGCATAACATTGTATATTTATTTTTATCCTAACATTAAATATTTCAGTTTGTTATATTAACACATATATTTCTCTCATTGTTAGATAAACAACCAAGTGCAAAATGGTCAATTAGACTCATCATCCTCGTTGGTTTCTTTGGCTTATGGGCCTCAAAAGCAGGCTTATGAATACAATGGATGCATTATGGACGGAGTTAGATTTCATACCGAACAGCGAGATGTTGCTCATGTGACTCAGAATTATGGAATTATAGTCCAAGGAGAACACGACTCAGATATTATTGACTTCTATGGAGTGTTGTAATTAGTCATTGAGTTGATATACAGACCCAGACGACATATTGTGCTACTCGAATGCAAGTGGTTTGACACAAATGCCAGAAAGAGGAGAATTCAAGTTAGAAATCATCTAACGTCAATTAACGTTCAACGTTTTTGGTACAAGAATGATCCATATATTTTTTGTACCCAAACACGTTCAATGATATATATATTTGATCCAAAGTTAGGAAATGGATGGATGGTGGAAGAAAAGTTACAACATATGGGCATTTGGGACACGTATGAGATGTTGGGGTTGGTACTCAGAGCGCCAATCCGGACCGTATTTATGTCTGATTCATGAATACGAACATCCCCTTATTCCATAATATTACTTGTTTATGGTTGCACCTCTTGTTCTTATATACGTTTTCGATCTGATTACGATTAGATTGAAACTAAATGTGGTTTAGTGATATGTATATATTAGACAAAGGCCTGATAATATATAATGCAGTACACAGTTACAAAGTTAGTTTGTAATTGACATTGGGAAGTGTCACTGCTATATGAATATTATCAAACATAGTTCTGGTCAAGATTTACTAACACGGTCGGTTAGTCAAATCCGTTGAGACCAGTACATGTCGTATATCGAGACTTGGTCCGATGGTTTATCCCAATGAACCATGAGTCTATGGAGACTCGATATAGACGTGTAGGCGTTTATAGTGGATAAACACTGAACGGCTCACCGAAGATTCTTAATGGATGGTACACCAACGTCAATCACTACACTACAAGAAAAAAGGCCTTTACAAACACTAAGGTTAGTGACACTAGGCTAAAAGTGTCAGAAACGACATGTAAATGGGCCTATTTCCGTGTTTTTCACTTAAATATCATATTACTGACACTATGGTATCAGCGATTTTAGTGTCAGTAATTACTATTACAATAGTATCAGTAAGAAATAAAAAAAAAAAAAAACGCGTAGTCGTCTGGAGTCGAACCAACACCTCGCGGAAGTGACGTTTTTCGCATATATACTGACACTAGAGTATCAGTAAATTTAGTGTCAGTAATTAATGATACCTTAGTATCAGTAAAAAAATTAAAAAAAAAATTATTTCCTTAAGTCTGCTGGGACTCGAAATTGTAACCATTGATATAAATTTTTTTTTTATTGTAAGGCTTTACCACTGGGCCAAATCGTGACTTTTGTTCCTTAAACCGCGGTTTATAAAAATATATATGTATTTGTCGGGTCAAAACCTGACCGTAGTTACCAAATCAATCTTAGTAATTTAGGGTTCCTCTCATTCCCACCTTTTTTTTCATCGCGCAGCCTTTGTTTCCCCCTTCTTTACTCTCAAATATGAATCTCTCATTTGTAATTTCTAAAATCTAAACAAAATCCAGTACATCCTATCAATTATCACCTGCAATGGCTTCAATTTTTACTCTCGTTAGTCGGTCTCTCCTCAGTCCTCTGTAAGCAGTAAGCAGTTCAAACTTCGATTATCAACCTTCAAAAGCTTCAAGTCCTGTTAAGAGTCCATACATGCAAATGTTTTTTATGCAATTAAAATTTAAAATTTAAAAAAAAATGGGTGGATTGAAAAGCAGGGGATAATATGGTCATTTAGCAACGAATGACCCACTTCAAAACCCTAATTAAAACAAAACCCTAAGCTCAAAAGTCTTCTAACAGTCACAAACTCGCAGTAACACTGCTTCCATTGAAGTCTTCTCCTAAAATCAACCAAAACACAGATAAAAATGAGACCCCCGAGAGGAGGAGGCGGTTTCAGGGGAGGAAGAGACGGCGGCCGTGGTGGACCGAGGTGGCGGCCGTTTTGGTGGAGGCGGCCGCGGTGGGGTGGTGGTTTCCGTGATGAGGGACCTCCTGCAAGTTAAAACTCATTTATCGTCCGTCGGAAATCGCAATGGCATCGTCGGGGACACCGAGTTCAACCGGTACACCGCCCAAAACCCTAAAAGTCGCTAGGGTTTATAGAAAACGCTAAGAAACACAAACACAGCTTCATTCAACTCTTCGCCATGACTGGGATATTAATGTTGAGCGTCAGATCCTTGGGCCAAAAGTACCGCATCCACGACCTTCAAGAGGACACGTCAGCTCTCAAAGAAGAGAAAGAATCTCTCTCTAATCGCATGAACAACATCAATGCAGTCTCCTCCACGAAGCCTCTCTTGAACCCACCGACACTTCGCTTCTCGTCTCCGCCGTCTCTTCGGCGAGGAAAATTGATTCAAAAAGAGCCATTTTTAGGTGAGATTATTTTTCAAGGTTATGTGTTTTTGATTACGAGAGCTAGAGTTGTTATGTGTCGTTAACATTAGAAGAAACAAAGAGTTTTTTTTTTTTTTTTTTGATTGTTTGAGCTGATTGACTTGGTTGATTCAGATATGGACTAAACTGAAACCAAATTTAGCTTAATCCGTTGAGTGCTTTTGAGTATTTCGGGATTCTAATTCTAATTGATAGTTTCATCTTCGAGGATTTGGAAATTATTCGGAGTTCATGGTACGCGTGTTGTGTTCCTGATTATCATGTCTGTTGTTTTAATTTGGGGATAGGGTTTTCTGGGAAAAGAAACTGGCCGCGAATTTGTTTGTTTGTGAGATAAGTAATTCGTTTGTTACTGAGCTTTTTCACTTCTTTGGAATTTCATTAGGAGAGAAATATGCATATGCAACAATTAGGATTTTCTGGATTTAGAGTTATTTCACACTTGTCTTGATTTTCTCATTAAAATTTTAGTTTGAGGCATTGATACTTCTCCAAACCCTTACTCAACCGTTGTTTGAAGTTTGATTTGTGGATGGCAACCTGGAAATAAAAAGAATTGAGTGAATTTGTTTGCTGATTGGATCACTTCTTGCTATGGTCAATCTTGGATTTGAGTTTCTTATTTGTTTTGTTTGTGATGTGATTTTAGAGTTTCTGTTACTTTTTTAGGAGTTATTGTAATTTTAATTTCTGATTTGAGTTTCTTATTCTGGATGTTTGTCTTTGTTGTCCAAAACTCTAGGAACCATGTTAGCTTTGCTTAGATATTTAACATAGGTCTGCAAACACCTAGTTTGTAGGTTTTGTTTGGGTGACCAAAGCTTGTAAATGGGAAGTGTAGGTTCATTTTTTTATGTTGAGCAAGAATCACATTCGCACGCAACCATGGCTTTACACGGGGGGTTGATTTAATGAACTAAAACTTCCATATGGTGGTATGAATATGATATCTAGCCTGGATTCATCTTTCTGTGCTTCTTACTACCCCTGACCAAACTTAAGGTTGGCTACTATAATGAGTTGAAAGCCATTGCCTCTACTCGACTCTAGTTGGGCTAGCGCCGCTAGGCCATTAAATCACTCTTCAGAGTGGCGGGTCCCATTAATGAATCTGTGAGTACTTTTGTTGGTTTTCATTAATATAATTTTTTGTAATATCTATTTTGATTGAGTACTCTTGTTGGTTTTTGTGATGATAATTTGTTGTAATATCTATTTTGATTGAGTTTTTTTTCTACACACGTAGTATTTTTCTGTCAAAATGATGGAAGGGATTGTTGCAACTTCATATTTGTGAGTTTAAAGAAGAGCGAAGGGAAGAAGGGCGATGGAACAAGGACATGTTTTACAGAGGTGATTATTACTTCCTATTTTTTCACTTTAATTCATGACATATTGGGAAATCTTCTATTCTTGCAGAATACAAATGACAAGGACAACATAGCTATTGTTCGTTGAGTTAATGAAGTAGTATGGTATTTCTCTTTTCTGTAATTAATACATTCTTGTTTCTACTTTTAGCTTAGAATTTTTCCCCAGATTTTTTACTTCAGTGAAAGCAATATGAATCATATCTTTTATTTCAGTTTTTATGCCCTGATGGGTTTAATTTGGTGGGTTAATTTGTTTTATTTGTGAGTTTTGCTAGTGGGTAAGATTGCTTTGAGACTTGAAAGTTAAAACAATCATGATGTAAAATATTCTATTAACAGTGTCTCGATGTTCTCTATGTCAGACATGAACTTGGAGATAGTTTTTTACCTGATGAAGTTTTGCCATGTTCTGATTGATACTTGTTGAAACCTTTGGGGGATATGGCACCTGTCATCTGATGTGCTTTGAGGTGCAGCATGAATGCTATGGAAGCAGTATTTGATATATTGAGATCTAACATGTTTATCTCATCTATTTTTATGGCAATTACCTGGAATGTTACATTCTAGTACATTTTGAGCTTTGAACTTTTAGTTTCCAGGAATTCCATAATGAACAACTATCTTGTCATCTTGATTTGCTTCCTGCATTTGGAAACAGTATTAGATCATGTCATCTGATAAACTTCATCTGGTTCATGAGATCCTTTTATTTCAGTTTTATGTCCGTCTATATATATGTGTGTGTGTGTGTGTGTGTGTGTGTGTTATTGATTTGTTTGTTTTGGTGATTATGTAGCGGTATGAAAGATACAACTTGTTATTATGGATGCCATTTGGTTTTTTATATGCATGCTCTTAGGTTGTTGGTATGGTTATTGTCAATAAGTGCTTTATGTGACAAAAATTAGATTAGGGTTATATTTTGTATTTTTATTTGGATGTATTTAATGTTTTTATTTATGAAGATATCGATTTTTTTTTGAAGTCCATCTAATTCTTAACATTTGGTTTATAATTTCAGATTTTGTGACAGATATCATATTGTTGGGGGATTGTTGCAGGCTTCTCAACAAGTATCATGAATTTTGGTGGGGGCATGACATTTTGATGGGACTTTAAGAGTAGTTTTAAATATATATGTTAATTTAATTTAAAGATTGTCTATGGAGTTTTTGTATTCATCATGTGATACTGTTGAATTGATTAATACGATTAATCTATTATATTGCGAATTTTATATAAATGTAATTTTTTAGTTTTTTATTTCATTGAGTTGGTATATATATATATATATATATTATGATTAATTTAATTACAAAAATAAGAAATATAATTGTGAAATAATACGATTTTTAATTTTAAAAGATATTGACGGATATTGATACTATAGTAACAATAATTACTGACACTAAAAATCAAATATATGCGATATACTGATACTGCAGTAACAAAATTTACTGACACTATAGTATCACTAAATACTGATGATATAATGTCAATAATTACTGACACTAAATATGTGAGAGATTACTGATACCATAGTGTCAATAATTTTCTGATACTACAGTATTAACGTTTACTGACACTAAGAATCACTGACACTAGAAACTAGTGTCAGTGATTTCTGGCTGCGGCAACACTGACACATTTATATAGTGTCAGTAAAACCCTTTACTGACACTAATTTAGTATCAGTAAAAACCTTTTTTCTTGTAGTGAATAAGAATCTTCTCGGGTTGAGTAGCATAGTGGTCCTTCGACTTGAGACACCACTGTGGATGTATGAGATATCCTCCACACTTAGATGGCAGTCACGTCACCGATCTATTTAGATCAGACCTCCGCCTGTTCGTTGGGTGTGGATCGATCCTCAGGATATCCTGTGTGTGTCAAGATATGATCCGTCAGTTCTGTGTACATAGCATAGGTAGTCCATATATATTTAGCAGTCTGTTAAATCTGTGGCCACAGTATACATCGGAAGTAAGTTCCGAGTGTTATTTAGAGATTGCTAATAGATACGTCAACAAGATAATACCTATAGAGATTTGACGTTCACATCTATATCTCTGGGATTATCTGGATACCTGTGACGGAGGGATTATACGTATGCAATGACCTCGACCTGTATGATTCAGCTAGTTTATCCGTGATCGTCATAATCTACGGGTGGATAGATTATGGACATGAAATTGGATTTCATGACAGATATACCTGAATCTAGAGAGTCTCAATAATGAAACATACTCGTAGAGCACTAGAGCAACATTTATGAATAATGATGATTATTTATAAATCGTTTAATCGTTAAACGAAAAAATACATGCGAACGGGTCGAACCGTTATTTCCTAATTAATGTGTATTTGTATTTAATATATGATATTATTAAATACACATTAATAAATAGTCAAATAAAGGTATTTGACATATATCATCAATATATGTATTTGAGATATTTAAAGTAAATACAATACATATATTTGATATATTTGTATTTAATTAATTATTTGATTATTTAATTGTTAAATGATTAATATAATTAAAATATAAATATATCACCAAATGATAAAGTTATGAAATGATTATAAATGTAAATGTTTGACTTTACATTAAAGGAAAAGGTTGTCAAATAGATTTTGACTTCTTAAGATATTTGTTCAAAATTGTTTGAAAAATAAAAATATCTTTTTTCCTTTATTTCTTTATAATTTCGGCCAATACACTTAAATATAAGAGTTATATTTTCTTAGTTGCATTTGTTGACTTAATATAAATATCTATAAAGTGTTATTTAGATATTTTATCAAGTTGATTTAATGAAATTCAAATGAAATTGAAATTAATATTTCTTGTATATGCCTTTGCCAAATTCGGCCAAGGCCTTTGTGATGCAAGTATATATTGTTTTTCATTTCATTTGGTATCTAACCTAATTCACTTTAAACAAAAACTCCATTAAAGGAAGGCAAAGAATGTTAGAGAGAAAAGAAAGAAAAATCAAGAAAGCTTGAAAATAGTAAGTATTTCTAACCTTCCATTATAGAGTAATTTGTTCCTCTTGTTGTGGGCAACATCTTGTGATGTTCTTGAGTTTTTTCTATTCTTTATTCTTTGTGTTTTTTATGGATAAAAGTTTGGTGAAAGTGTTGAGCATGTATAATGGAGAAAGCTTGTGACTAGTGTAGTTATAAGTATTCTTTTATGGTTTTGGAAACCTTGTTGCTAATCTAGAGTTGTTGACCCACTCTTAGATGACCTAGATTTGATCTTGAGTTGTTTCATTGTGTTGAGACTTTGATTGGATGGAAGAAACATGATTAAAGTAATTGATTTAACTAATTTGGTATAATTTGTCCAATTTGAAGAAATTGAAAAATTAGGGTTCATGACCAATTCCAAATTTAGGAATTTTCATATATGTTGTGTATTTGGATGTTTATATGATGCATATAAAGTTTCATGTTGATTGGATTACATCTTGATGTGTTTTGAAGCATGAAATGACAAAGTGCACAAATGGTACACCTTGGAGGTGCTCTCGGCCAAGGATTAGATTTTGGGGGTTTTTGGTGCTTTTGGTGTTTTGATGTTTTGAACATGCTAAGTTCATCTTAGAAATGATTTAGAATCATTCAAAATTGATTAGATCAATTTCGGACTAAAATGGACAAAATACCAATGTAAGGGCATTTCGGTAAATTCACTTGAATATGATTCATTTGAATTTTATTTCATAATTTGATTATTGGAATATTAAATAAATATGTTTATTTAATGAATTCGAGAAAAATTTTTGAAATCGGAAAATTTGATTTTCCACCGCTTCCGCTGCGTTACCGATATTCCCCCCTTAAAACCCCAACAAAATGGTATCAGAGCGAGTCTGATTCTAGGCCTCCATAAATGATTAGCTTGTTTTATTCAATGTTTAATCATGTTTTCTTGACTTTATACATGCATGTTATAATCTAATTTGATTAGATTTAGGGTGTATGACACTTAATGGAATATCCCCGCTTAATAAGGTTTTAAAGTAACTAGTATTTGGAATATTGTCTCTTGGTCCGTCTTGTCAATACGGTTTATAAATATCTTCGTCGACTACATCCGAGACCGTGCCTCTGCTGTGAGGGTGTAGCTGATAGAAATTTATTTATGCCGAATGTATATTAGATACTAGATAAATTCAAGCGAAAGCGGAATCCTGAACGTGCCTAGCTGTCAGGGTTACGCAAGTAACTTGAGTTTATCATTGACGAGTTTAACCTTGGTACGTCTCCTTGTGGGCCTGCCTTCGTAGCGACAACGAGAAACGACCAGGACCGGAACCTCAGAGTCACTAGTGAGTGATTGACAATTAGTTGTCTACCTGTGAATATACGTAGGCGAGACCGTGCCTCTGCTGTGAGTCGAAATATATTCATGGGGTCCTCTTCCCATTATGGAATTCGATTTAATTATTGAATTCTCGTCTTTCCGTTGGGGATTACGGCATTACGTAAAAATAGTGGGAGGCACTGCTAAGTTTAAAATATTCCATAACTTAGGCAGTGTATGTTATTTTGGAAATTTTCGCTTTTTTGTTTCCTTATTCTATTGTTTATATAGAATTAAACTTTTATTTACTGCACACATATTATGATATGTTATCTGACTAGACTCTTGGTTGCAGTTATTCTAGAATAGGTTCTAGATACTATTAGACAAGGATATTATTAGATTAGTCTACACCATCGGGAACTGTTGTTCTGGATTTCTTCAAAAATCAAGATGGTTAATGACTTAGTTTCTAAGTCACAACAGATAATCTAGATAGATATCTCTTTTAGGATATAATACTTTAGAGATAATAGTTTCTTATGCAGTAGGAATTGACTTGAATTAGTTCATGTCTCGAGATTCTTGACTGGCATTTAGAAAGCCCTATTAGGTATTTGTTTATCTAGTAATGACGTTTCTAAGCTTTAATTACCTTTAGAGGTAATGTGTCTGACACAATTTGCTAATCAGTTATTTACAATTGTTGTGAATAGTTGAATGCAAATAATAAAGCTAAAGAAAGGAGATGCGTATATTTGTGTATAGAAAATATTGATTTTCACAATACTACAACTATAGGTATTGGATACCAGATCTCTCATCTAGTTATTTGAAATATTGGTTAACGATTGTTTTGATATTTGATATCGGAACTTGCGACTATTGGATAGTCACTTGTTCTTTATAAACAATTGTTACATATTTTATAATAACTAGTAGTGTCATTGACGTAGAGATAAACATTAAGAAAAATTATTCGGTAAAGTAAATAATTTAGAACGGTGCTTTATGAATTTAATCACTTAAGTATTAGATGCTCAATCCGTATGGTAAAGGATGGTTTGATACTAGATCACACCACACATCCTTATCCATTTAATGAATATTTTATTCAGGAAAGTGATTAAGATCTCGTTTAACCAATGATTGTCATTGGACCACCAAATTTATTTAACTGATACATTGGATGTATGTAGTTTTATAAATAATAATTGCTTAAGGTAGTTTTCTTTATTTCGTAACTTAGTTGATGAATTGTCATAACTTAGTTACGTGTTTCTGAAGGAACACATATTGAAAGTCTTGAAAGTATCAAGAACTTTCAATCTGTTCTGATGAAACGTAGATTGAACATTTTTGACTTGTTCAAATATATTCAATCTAAAGTATTTTGAAAACTTGATCCTCAAAATTCATTACATGTCTTCGAAATGTTCAAAGATCTTTGATACGATCAACAGTATGAATTTAAAGTAATTAGTTCTAAGGTTATTTAGTGAATATGATTCATATTCAATATTGTTCTTCCACGATTCCATCTTGATGGAATTGAGTAGTGGGAGCAATCGAATCTTATATGATTTGATTCGTTTGATATTGAATGTTACCGAATTAGTTTCAATACTCTTGGGGTTATGCTCCAGTAACACTAATTCATCTCTTTAATTAATGTTCCATTAATTTCTACAGTTACATATATGATGTGTATAGGTAGAAAATCCGAATCTTGAAAAGTTTAAGATTTGAATGTTTCTTTTATATAATAGTTATATAATGGAAACTACTTACACCTTGGAGGTATAAGTAAAAGTTTATGTTGTTTATTCTGTTAATAAGAATATTTATCTATTATAGAATAATTCTTTCTCTACGATCCTAAGTAATAAAATTGTTTTATTACTTGGTGTGTAACATCTTATGTTAATTATTGTAGAAAAGACTTGACTTATTGAAGTCAAATGTGAGAATGATAAATTATAAATGGAACTACGTAATTAATAAAATGAAACACCCTTATACATCTTCCGTACAAGTCCAATAGGATAACAGAATCATTCACGAGAGTATTTGATACTTAATGGTTCCGTTGTTTTCTTATTGAAGAAAAATTATCCTATAACTTGTAATGGAAGCGATATTTGATATCGATTATGGAAGTTCACCATTGAACCTTAGATCTAAGATTGTTCATAGCTTACTACGATCAAGTTTTGAACTTGATTAAGCTTTCATTATGAATTAGTTCATGATATGTGCTAATTGTTTGCGCAGCGAAAGCATTGTGAGCTTATTAAAGGTTGACCTTTACAGTATGACAGTGAGAAAAGTTATACTCAGCAATCTATTGTAGATTCTGAGAAATCTTATCTCTAGTCACACTAAATG
>SKCR01052490.1:0-18100 GCA_019454045.1 Zanthoxylum bungeanum | reverse complement strand
GATGCGACATAAATCAGAAACCTTTGAAAAGTTCAAAAAGTTCCGAAATGAAGTAGAAAAACAAACTGGTAAATATATTAAATGCCTTCGATCAGATCGAGGCGGCGAATATATGAGTGGTGAGTTCATGATTATATGAAGGAGAATGGGATTCTCGCTCATATACTCCTCCAGGTACACCACAGCACAATGGTGTATCTGAAAGGAGAAATCGGACTTTATTGGATATGGTCCGATCGATGTTGAGTTTCACAGATTTGCCCTATTATTTATGGGGCTACTCTCTCTTAACAGCCGCACCATCTTTGAATAAGATTCTTTTCAAATGCTGTTCTTACGACACCGTATCAGATATGGTTCGGTAGGAGACCAAATCTTAATTATATTAAGGTTTGGGGTTGTCCTGCCTATGTCAGGGTGACTCAGCAAGATAAGCTTTCACCTCGAGGGAAAAAGTTTAGGTTTGTTGGATATCCTTCGATACGAGGGGATATCTGTTCTATGATACCGAGCATCAAATGTGTTCGTAGCTCGCTTCGCAAAATTTCTAGAAGTAGAATTTTTGTCAGAATGTGGTAATCATAGACAGGTGAGCTTGATGAAGTCCAACCTGAAAACAACGAACCAACGGAGGAACCTGAAGTTCAAGTAGATGAAGGACCTTCAAACACACACACTTCGTAGGTCGGAAAGGGTATTAGACCTCCTGAACGCTTGTATTTGATACAAGAAAAGAATCTGGATATTCTCTTAGTTGAGAGACAAATCCTTTCACCTATAGAGAATCGATGTTGACATCGACTCCGTGAAATGGCAAAGTGCCATGAAATCCGAGATAGACTCAATGCATGAAAATCAAGTTTGGGACTTGATTCCGCTTCCCGAAGGAATTGTTCCTATCGGTTGTAAATGGGTTTACAAGAGGAAGCGCGGGCCTAACGGTAAGGTTGAAACTTACAAGGCCCAACTGGTAGCAAAAGGTTAACGCAGCGACCTGGCGTCGACTACGATGAAACTTTTTCACCAGTAGCAATGCTTAAGTCTATTCGGATTTTGCTTTCATAGCTGCGTATCATGACTAACGGATTTGGCAAATGGATGTCAAAACGGCTTTTCTAAATGGATTTCTTGATGAAGAAATCTATATGAAACAGCCAGAAGGTTTCACGTCCAGCGAAACCTCGGGTATGGTATGTAAGCTTAAGAAGTCAATTTATGGACTTAAACAAGCTCATGAAGTTGGAATCTTCGATTCGATGAGATTATTAGATCGTCTGGTTTTCTCAAGAATTCGGAAGAATCCTGTGTGTATCAGAAGGCTAGTGGGAGCCATGGTCCTATTTTTAGTCCTATATGTTGATGACATCATAATCATTGGGAATGATTTAGGTATGTTACAAAGCGTAAAAGCGTACCTCTGTAAGAATTTCTCCATGAAGGACCTGGGATAAGCTTCCTACGTTTTAGGGATAAAACTCTATAGAGATAGACAAAGGAGGCTAATTGGGTTATCCCAATCAACGTACGTAGATAAGATCTTGGAACGGTATAGTTTTGGTAATTGTAAGACAGCAAACATACCGTTCAGACATGGGATTCATCTTTCTAAGAAGATGTGTCCACAAACAGAAGATGAGAAGTTTAGAATGTCTAACCAACCTTATGCTTCATGTTTGGGTAGCATAATGTATGCCATGTTATGTCGAGGCCTGATATCAGTTTCGCTGTTAGCGTGACTAGTCGATATCAGTCCAATCCAGGTAATGACCATTGGATGGCCATTAAACATATCCTAAGTATCTTAAAGTACTAAGGATAAGTTGATTATATATGGAGGGAAACGAACTGAAGGTTAATGGGTATACAGACTCCGATTTCCAATCGGATCCCGATGATAGAAAGTCTACATCTGGATTTGTCTTTACCCTTAACGGAGGTGCAGTTTGTTGGAAGAGTTCAAAACAAGGATCGACAGCTGATTCCACTACTGAGGCGGAATATATTGCCAGCTTCTGAAGCTGTAAAAGAGGCTGTGTGGATAAAGAACTTTATCACAGAATTGGGAGTTGTCCCAAGTATCAAGAATACGATTCCGTTATACTGTGATAATATTGGAGCCATTGCGCAAGCAAAGGAACCGAGGGCGCATCAGAAGTCGAAGCATGTGGAACGCAAGTACCACATCATTCGAGAGATCGTATCGCGAGGGGATATTGTCGTGTGCAAGGTACCTAGTGAAGATAATGTAGCAGACCCGCTGACGAAGGCCATACCTGCGAAGTTGTTTGATAAACACGTGGAGTCGATGGGTATTAGATACAATCGATATTGGTACTAGAACAATTGGGAGATTTTGTTGGGGTTGGTGCTCAGAGCGTCAATTCCCGGTTGTATTTCTGTTAAATACTTCTGTAAAACATTATTATTATGAATAATATATGCAGTTTCTATAATATAATCTATCTTTCTATATGGTAAAGACGTAATGACCCTAGAATGATTAGTCATGAACAGTTGCAAAAGCGTCGCAACGGATATTGAGAAGTATCATGACGTTGTCATTCTCAGACAGTTCCTGGTCAAGGTTTACACTACTTGGTCAGTATAGTAAACCCGTTGAGACTGGTACATGTCGTATACTGGAATATATGATTCCAATGGTTTCTCAATGAACCATAAGTCTTGGAGACTAGTATAGACGTGTAGGTGTTTATAGCGGATAAACACTGAACGACTCACCGAAGATTCTTAATGGATGGACACCAGCGTCAATAAGAATCTTCTTGGGTTGAGTAGCACTTGTGATTCTTAGACTTGAGATGCCATTGTGGACACATGAGACATCTTCTACACTTGGACGACAGTCACGTCACCGATCTATTTAGATCAGACCTCCGCATGTTCGTTGGGTGTAGATAGATCCTCAGGGTGTCCTATGTGTATCAAGATAGGATCCGTCAGTTCTGTGTATCAGAGCATAGGTAGTCCATATGATTAGCAATCAGATAAAACCATGGGCCCATGGTAAAGTTAGAAGCTAGTTCTAAACATTTTTTTGAGATTGCTAATAGAATAGTCGACTGGATAATCCCGATAGAGATTTGACGTTTACATCTATATCTCTGGGATTTATCCGAATACATGTGACAGAGGAATTATACATTTGCCATGACCTCGACCTGTATGGTTCAGCGAGATTATCCGTGATCGTCATAATCTACGGGTGGATAGATTATGGACACGAAATTAGATTTCGTGACGGATATACCTGAATCTAGAGAGTCTCAATAATGAAACATACTCGTAGAGCACTAGAGCAACATTAATAAATAATATTGATTATTTATAAATTCGTTTAATGATTAAACACAAGATACATGCTAAAGAGATTAGATAGTCTTTTACTTAATTATTGTGTATTTACATTTAATACTTGATTAATTTAATACACATTAATTAATAGTCAAAATGAGTTATTTGACTTATATCCTAAATGAATATATGTTTTTAATATTTAATGTAAATATTATACATATTTAATATATTTGTATTTGATTAATTAATTAATTAATTAATTGTTAAATGATTAAATTAATTAAAATATAAATATCTTATGTTAGGATATTTGAAGTAAATGACATTAGTTGCAATTGTTGACTTAAATAAATATCCATAAAGTGTTTTAGATATTTGTCAAGTTGATTAAAATGACTTTGAAATGAATTTGAAATGAAAATATTTGGTATATGCTTTGTGTTAGTTTCGGCCAAGGCATTTTCTTTCACAAGTATATATTGTTTTCATTTGCTTTTCATTTTATTAACCTAATACACTTTACTAAAACATAAAACTCCATTGAAGAAAGACAAAGGAAGCTTGAGAAAAGAAAGACAAAAATCAAAAAGCTTGGATTTTTAGTAAGTTTCTTGAACTTGCTGTTAGTAAGGAATATGTTCCTTAGGTTCTAGGCTTTAATATATGACATTCTTAGGATGTTTCTTTCTTTGTTCCTTGTGGTTTTGTTGATGGAAGTTTTGGTGGTTGTAAAGCATGTGTGATGAAGGAAGTGTATGACTATTGTAGTTATAAACATTCTTTTAAGGTTTGGAAACCATGTTGCTAATCTAGAGTTATTGACCCACTCTTAAATGACCTAAATTTGATCTTGAGTTGTTTCATTGTGTTGAGACTTGGATTGGATGGAAGAATGATGATTGAAGTAATTGATTTAATGTATTTGGTCTAATTTGTGGAAATTGAAAAATTAGGGTTCATGACCATTCCAAATTTGGGGCTTTTCATATATGTTGTATATTTGTGTGTGTATATGATGCATATAAAGTTTCATGTTCATTGGATTACATCTTGATGTGTTTTGAAGCATGAAATGACAAAGTACACCAAAAGGCACCATTGTGGTGCTCTCGGCTTTGATGATGATTTTTGGGGATTTTGGTGCTTTTGGTGTTTTGATGTTTTAAGCATCATAAGTTCATCTTAGAAATGATTTAGAATCATTCAAAATTGATTAGATCAATTTCGAACTAAAATGGACAAAAATACAAAGCAAGGGTAATTTGGTAAATTCACTTGAATATGATTCATTTGAATTTTATTTCATAATTTGATTATTGGATTATTAAATAAATATGTTTATTTAATTAATCCGAGAAAAAAATTTTGAAATCTGAAAATCGGATTTTCACCGCTTCCGCTGCGTTACCGGATTCACCCCCTCTAAAACCCCTACAATAAGGACTTGACTGAGTGAATTTTAACAGTTTGTATCTCTTTTGCAAAAAAATCAATTGGAACTTTGGCCTCTCCTACCCTTCAAAAAAAAAAAAAAAAAAAAAAAAAAAAAAAAAACAAGAAGCTAAAAAGTAAGCATATTAAGAAACACATAACCATCATAAGCCAACGGGTATCATACTATATGAAATTGGGAACCTACCTCTTCATGGGAACTAGAAACAACTTACCTAGTCATGTGGCTCATTTCTTTTTTTTATTCTTTTTTTTTTTTTTGGAAACGATGGAAACCCCGCCACCAAACCACCCATTTTGGGTCGCGGCGCAGGTAAGACCACCGGCTATCCCAGGCTCTTACAAGAAGTACACCCCCTGAATTCGAACCCATAACCTCAAGGTGAGATCCTGTACCCTTCACCACCAAGCCACACCCATGGGGACCATGTGGCTCAATTTCACTCCCCCACAATATCATACTGTGAGAGTGGAGATCGATCTCCAAGTTTTAATTTACAAACCATTTTAATTGTTAAAATTACACAAAATCACATTTTATTTTGCCACTACTTGTAGGGGGGCCATCATTTTCCAAAAGAAAATTCAACATTGAAGGGAAACTTAAATGAATTTGGCCAAACCCAGAGCCCTATTCTAGTTTCCTGAGATACCAATTTGTCAATGAGCCTCTTATACCCTTGGAATTTTGCTAGAAGTGATAATTAAGGTTCTTTTACCCCATGAGACATAATGAGTCTGTTCCTTTTACTCCCTATAATTATAAACCGAATAATTAGTGGGTCTTTAATCCCATCACAGAGAGTAATTAACAATTTTATTTTTTATTTTTATTTTTATTTTTTGCATTTCACATTCGGATCCCACACTCTACTGAAGATGTGCAGTTCTGCGTCCCTATCAAGGTTCTACATTTTTTTTGAATCGTTGAAAATCTCATCAACAAAATACATATTATTCACTTTAGGCTAATAGATTCTATAAACTTATTTTTCCTACCCGACTCAATCCGCTCCCAATAATTTTATTCAATGACAAATCGTTAATGACATAAAAAGCTTCCGCAACATTAACTGAGTACCATCATATAGCTAAAAGCTAAATCAGCTGAATTATTCATCAAGAAGTAAAAACTAATTTCTTTCTTTAAGGCACTACAGATTTTTGCGAGGTTTGTATGGTTTTTCATGTTTGGGTAACACGCAACGGAATGACGGTTTGGACGAAATCGTAATTTTAAATTATTTAAAGTTATTGAATAAATTTATTCGATATCATATATCTATAATTTATTCATATTTCATCTAAATTTATTATTCGATATCATATAATGACATAATTAATTATGAAAACATTAGGAAACTTTCACAGAAACGATTTTCCGCAAAATAGCATAAAACGCGTTTTAGTCGAACCGACCAACCGAGACAACATGAGGGCTGTCCAAATCAGACCCAATGGTGTTGGACAGTTCATGGGCTTCCCAAACAGTAACCAATTCACTGTTTGGACAGCCGTTACCCGATAAGCCCGAAAACTCACCCGGTAACGTCTTTTTTCACTGTTTTCACTTATTTTCACTTTGAAACAATTTCTAAAAATTATCCTAACTCCCAATACACATCAAACACATCTAAATGATATATTTTAATAACAAAAATTTCAGATTTTCCAGGTCTAAAATAGTGAGCAAAATTTATCATTTTTCATACTTTAAATCCAATTTTCTCAAGACTAATCAAATTAATCTTACATCAAATCAAAGTCACCACTAATGAAGAACTCTAGAACAATTCTAGCCTTGTAGGCATAACACAAGTGGTCATTACACTCTAGAATGGCAACCAAGTTGTCTAGCAACAAATTGAACACAAATTACACTAATTTAGTTCAAAGTATATCTACATATGCTCAAAGCCACTCAATCTACCATACAAATCAAAAAGGCCCAAATTTAGAGACTAAACGAAATCCTAGAACAATTCTAGAAAAACCAAGAACAAGAAAACATATTTTCTAGCTAAAGGAAATAAAGATAATTACCTCACAAATCTTCAAAAATCCTTAAGTTTTTCTTGGTTTTAATCATTTTCTTTCTTGTCTCTCAAAAATGAACTTTGGAAGCTCTAAAAATGGAGTAAATTTCGTGGCCCCTTCCACCAAGAAGAAAGAGAACAATTTCACTTTTGTATTTTTTGTAGTGTTGTTAGTTGGAGGGCATTTTGGTCAAATAAATATTTTTTTAATCATATTAAAAAATACTTGGTAATAAAGCCAACACTTGGCTTAATAAAAAAATATTACATTAATATATATTAGAAAACAAATAAACATGTTACACATGTAAAGTAAAAAGTAAATTGTCTAATTCATTAATTTGACAAATTATTTATTTACTTTTAAAGTGTCATGCTGTAGGACACAGAAATCGGCGACGCTGTTCTAGGCTCGCGGCCTAGTTAGGAGTACAGAATAGACAGCGGGGGAACTAAACCGGAGAAATAACATGGAGTCGCCACCCAGTGTGAACCGGGAAAATGTGATTTAAGGCTGCACTCACCCCTCGCAAGGGAAGACCTCAAACCGTTGGGTTCGGAATGGTCCCTTACTTATGTCACTTGTAATGATATGATTTGTGAAATAAACTAACTGAATCTACTCAACATGTATGCTCAAAGGTAACTTAGATCTAGTCCGCATTCATCAAACTAAATCCTATGACTAAGTTCGCATGCTTTAAATATAAGTCATTATAACAGCAAGAATATAATATCACACAACGAGCATGTCGAATCATCAAACACAAAGAACAAATAAATAACTACTCAAACAAAATTTAAACTAAACTCCTAATGCAAAATCAAAGTATTAAATCATGCATAAAGAAATAATATAGTCATACTTAAAAATAAACAATATTTAGGCTAAATCATGCTTAGATAAATAAATAATCTACTAACTACATCATGCTCAAATACAAGATTGGATGAAACGAAATACGTGTGTCTCTTAAGTAGTAAATGGCATTGTATCTCGAGTGTAAACCGCAATACCGTCCATTCGGAATTGGCTACGGAATTTATGTCCGAGTTTCCATCTGATATACCACAAAAGAGAACTATCATTCCGTTCATCCGGAATTCATATCATGCATCAATCCATAACATTCATGCGAAATAAAGTATTAGAATAAATAAAAATGAAAGATAATAAATAAAAAAGGTGCCCTCAGGTCTAACCTCTTTTGTCGTCTCTCGAAAGCGCGTTACACGGCCGTCAGAAGGGTCGATGCTCAGCAACTCTTCTGGTTCACTAATCCAACTTTTTTCCTCGCTGTGTCACTGTTTGGGCTGTTATTTTCACTCCGTTTCGCTGCTGTTTTCGGGTTGTTTTCAGTGCAGTTTTGGGACTGTTTGGGGGCGTTTTCAGGGGCTAGATATGCGGTAAACTGGACAATTTATTGAGCAGTTCATGCAGTCAAAAGATGCAGTGCAGGGAGGGTTATTCTCGGCAGTTTTGGGGATGGACAGTGAAGGTTTTTTACGTGCAGTTTGTGAGGCAATTTGGGGACAGTTTTGGGCGTGCAGTGAGGTATTTATGCGGCAGTTATGAGGCCGTTTGGGGGGTATTTTCAGTGTGCAGCGAGGGCTGGGCAGTGGGTGGTTTATGCGGCTGTGAAGAGGCAGTGAAAGTTGCGGCAATGCAAGGGTTTGTTTTGGTCTGTTATTGGACGGCAGTGAGGTGGTTGTGTTGTGGGGATTTGCGTGAATACTCATTGGTGTTTCTTATGTGAATATGCGTGAATGAGCTAGGGGTTTAATGTGTTGGTAAATGGTTCTTTTTATAGTTAAAGGGATGGAGGCTTTCCTTGTTTGAGAATGAGAAGGATTTGCGCATTAAAGGGAATATCATTTAAATTAGTATGTGATAAGAAAAATATTTTAATTAGGGGAGTGATTTGATTTAATTTGATTTATTCTTTTTTAGTTAGGGATATTATTTGGTTTATTTAGGCAAGGGATCCATGGGATTTCTTTAATTTAGGAAGTGGATTTGGCTTAATTTATGCATGTGTTTAATGTGATTTTTGTTAATTAGGAGGGTGTTGGGCGTGTGACTTAGGTCTCTTTGGCGTGTGGGCTTGGTCCCTTTAGTGGGCTTGGTGTGTGTTTTAGTAGTGTGTGGGCTTGGTGTGTGTCTTGTGGGGTTTTGGGCTAAGAGTATGTTTTAAAACGGAGGTCCAACAAGCGAACCCGAAGCTAATCCAGCGAGTTAAGTCCAACAATGTGTCAATTCTTGACTATTCCCTTCCGACGTCTATTTCCCTCGGCTTCCACAATTAAAGAGGTAGTGTCTCCATACGAGACTCATCATCTGGACTTATATGCAAAAATGCAGTGCCTACAGTCACCCCCACTTTGATGAGACTTGTGCAGTGTGTGACAATGACAATCCTATCAAAGTACGTGCAATGTATTTTTACTTACCTGGCTCGCCAGCTGCCACTTGACTTACCATGTGTTGAGTTGAGCTGATTTTGTTGTGAGGTGGTCCATTCTCGAACCGAGTTGATGAGAGATGGTCCATTTTCGAACCGAGTTGATGAGAGGTGGTCCATTCTCGAACCGTTATTGTGGTGTGGTCTATTCTCGAACCGTGCTCCATTCTCGGATTGCCATTCCCGACTTGTTCTTTCCCGAATATTGCTCTATTCTTGGATTACCATTCTCGGTTTTGTTCATTCTCAAACTTTGCTCCATTCTCGGATTATCATTCTTGGCTTGTTCATTCTCGAACCTTGCTCCATTCTCGGATTACCATTCTCGGCTTGTTCATTCTCGAACTATGCTTCATTCTCGAATTACGTTTCAAGGCTTTATCATTCTCGAACCTTGCTCCATTCTCGGATTACCATTCTCGGCTTGTTCATTCTCGAACTCTGCTCCATTCTCGGATTACCATTCTCAGTTTGTTCATTCTCGAACCTTGCTCCATTCTCGAATTGCCATTCTCGGCTTGTTCATTCTCGAACTCTGCTCCATTCTCAGATTACCATTCTCGGCTTGTTCATTCTCGAACTTTGCTCCATTCTCGGATTTTCATTCTCGGTTTGTTCATTCTTGAACTGTGATCCATTCTCGGCTTGTTCATTCTCGAACTGTGCTCCATTCTCGGAGTGTTATTGTAATATCTCCATACCCGGAGTGCCGTACCTAGCAAAACTGATGCTGTGTCTCCATACCCGGAGTGCCATACCCGGAAAAATTGATACTGATAGTGATGTGGGCCTCGCCCCCAGAGTGCCATACCTGGCAAGACTGGTACTGATAATGGTGTGGACCTCACCCCCAGCGTGCCATACCCGTCAAGACTGATACTTATGCTAATATGGGCCTCGCCCCCAGAGTGCCATACCGGCAAGACTGATACTGATAATGGTGTGGGCCTCGCCCCCAGCGTGCCATACCCGGCAAGACTGATACTGATGCTAACATGGGCCTCGCCCCCAGAGTGCCATACCCGGCAAGACTGATACTGATAATGGTGTGGGCCTCGCCCCCGGGATTCATCCCCAAAACTGATGGTTTATTTCAACATACTATACTGCCTCTCATGAGATAATCCTGATAGTTAGACATATTTTCGTCCTCAACGAATGCTTCACGTCGAAACTTGAGAACTTTCAAAGTACTTGATACACTCAATTCCGATCGTCTGAATATGTGATCTGAACTAGACTCATAGTGTGTGTGTACCAAGGCTCTTTCGCAGCTTAATCCTTAAGTAGGCCAACTTGATGATTTCTTCTCGGAGAATCGGACCAGTGGGTCTAACCAATCTAGATGTCTTGATCACACTCTGTGATTACTTCCTCATACTCAACATGATATGGTCTTTTTTTTCTCTTGTCTCTTGTCTCTTTATTCTTTTCATTCTTTTTCTTTTTATTCTTTTTCTCTTTTCTTTCTTTTTCTTTCTTTGACACACCTACCCTTTAAGGTAGCATTTTTCCTCATGGTGGTCCTGATACTCGCCCATGGGTAGCTTCACGCATATCGGTTATAGGCGGTCTATTTTTTCTTTTTATTTTCATTGCAGAGACTTTCTCTTTGTTTCCAACCATATCATATATCGTAGCATAAGTAAACCAGGATGCACATCCAGGCAAACGGTCATTCGCTGATCCACCATCTTTTCAACTAGTCATCTTACCAATTACTCTGGCTTCTACTGCTGAGATCCCGTAATCAAGTGCTCGTGAGTCCATCCAAGAACAATCCGTTCAGAATACCGGAAGAGATCACGTCTCGTATTCATTGCTTCTAAGGTTTCTCCTTACAGCAAACAATGTCATCACCGGACATATGCTTAACCATAAAAGACTTATCTTTTTTTTTTTTTCACTCACTCCACATAATTCTTCCTTTCCACTGCTGATAATGTGGGCTTCGCCCTCTGAGATCCATTCCCGGAACTCATACTGATATGGGCCTCAACCCTGAGATTCCTCCCCGAAACTGGTTCATTCTTGAAACTGATACTGATTCATTCCTGAAACTGATGCTGATTCATTCCTGAAACTGATACTGATTCATTCCTGAAACTGATACCGATTCATTCCTGAAACTGATACCGATTCATTCCTGAAACTGATACTGATTCATTCATGAAATTGATACTGATGCTGTTTCTGATTGGCTTGCCTTCGTCGCTTTCTCTTTTTATTCTTCGAAACCTCTGAATACAAAACAAAACAAACACAAAAAGGAATGTAAAATACGTTACGTGTATGCATGCATGCATGAATGAATTTCCTATTCCGTTAGGTTAGGTCTTCCGCCAATTCTCTTGGTGATTGCTCGGTCTTCCCTTCCTTAAGCAAAATACTGTTTCAATCTGTTTACGTTGATCGGCTCGATGAACTCATTCCCTTCTAAATCTGACAGTCTCACTGCCCCGTTTCCCAATTTCTGAATGGCTATCATGTCTTTTCTGTTTGCTTATTCTGAGGACTCCCCGTGTTCTAAACATCACTGAGTATCATAGTACCAGGGTTGAATGCTTTTGTCAAACATACTCATGTTGCAGGTTGAAAAGAAGAGATTCAGGCAAGTAAACGAAATGAACGCCTTTATTATGATTAAGAAATGGTTCGAACAAGTAGACAAAAATCAATGTCTATATTAAAAATGTAGGATCAAATAAACTAGGAGGAACAACTTCATCATTCACAGCATTGCCTTCTTCCTTGGCCTATGGTTCTCCACCGTTGTCATTCCCTATTCCCATGAAAGAAGCTGAGTGGTTGAGAGCTTGGAGGAAGAAGCTTTCAGGTAGGCCAGAGATGATCATGTAGGTGGGTGGCGGAACAGAGTGGTAGTTTGGTAGAGGGTTTCTGTGCGTGTTGGGTTATTCTTTTCCTAGGTCGGGTATTTTGTGGGAATCTATGAGGTCTTGGAATTCATGCCCGAGGCGGGTGCAGTTGTCGGTGTCATGGCCATGTTGTTGGTGGAAGTGACAATAAAGGTTCACGTTTAGGTGTGGCGGTGGGGGGGTGTGGAAGTGGTTTTCCTTTTAAGGGTTTTAAGAGTCATTGTCCCTTCAACTTTTCAAACACTTTCGACAAAGGTCTACCAAGGTGGGAGAATTGCCTGTTTCTGATGGCAACGACCTCGGCAGTAGCGGGCTTGGTTTCAGAAGGCCCCCCAAAAGTCCTCATATTCTGGCCATAAAACTTTTTGTTTTCAGTCTCTTCCTCCTCAATATCCATAACAGTCTCCCTCAACTGTAGAAAATCAACAATCAACAATCATCGAAGTCATCCTCCTCAGCTTACCATAAATAGAGGGTTGGTGCCCTTGATGATCATCTTGATCTGGTCTTTCTCTGAAGGCCGAGTCTGCATCTTCAAAAGCTGGCTTCTCCAGTGATCCACATAATCTTTGAAGCTCTCCTTCGGCTTTTGTTTGGTGTTCTCCAAGTCGCGGAGCGACAAGTCAATCTCCAAGTCTGTAACATACTGTTTCAGAAAGACGTCTGCTAGTTCCCTCAAATCTTCTTTAACCTTTCTTTCAAGGCTATGGTACCACACTACAGGTGCCCCCTCAAGCGACATCCCAAACATCTTCTGAACTTGGCGCTGTGACAGGCCCACTGAACTCATTACCGAGACATATTTCCGGAGATGGACCCTCGGGTCCCCATTCCCATTGAATTTGGCTATGTCGAGCATTTTAAACTGAGCTGGCAGTTGCTCCTTAAAGGTCATCGCCTCATAATCCAATAAGTCATCATGATTGCCCTTCAGTTTATGGGTAACTGACTCCACCTGATCACGGAGTTTCTGTATCTCAGCCTGAGACCCGACCATTCTCCCTACAGCATACTCGGCCATATCATCATCAAATACCGGGACATCATTATTCAATCCACTCGGAGGGCCTTCACGCCTCTCATTTTCAGATCCTCCCGCAGCACGGGGCACAACCATATTAGCCATAACAGCGGTCAAAGCTTGAAATTGTTTGGTAACCTTGGTGAGACCATTCTCCAGCTGATCCATGCGAGATACCTCATTTTCTGATTCACTCATATTTGTTGACGGTCTTTTGATTAGTCTCCCCTCTTCCCTAACCCAACGGGAATCTATGGTGTCTCTTTTAAGATCGTGTGTCAGTGCTTATGCGTGCAATGTATGTATTATATAAGCTCATAAAACAAATTATACTAATTGGCCCATTATCATTTTAAAGTGTTCAACCACATTATTGCGCGGTGTAAACTTGTCCCAGTTGAAAAGGCCCAACAGGTTTACACTTTGCGATAACATGGCTAAACAACTTCAAATGATAAGAGACCCACACATAAAATGGCCCATCGGTATTTTAGAAGCTTTTGGCCCAACTGTCAAATGACACGAACTCGTTCCAGTTTAAATGGCCCAACAAGTTCACATCTTTTGACAAAAGGCCCAATTGGATCCAAATGACGACGGTCCAAAACATAAACATAAAATAAATAATTTCTATTAGTTCTACGACTAAGGTTCTCATATGGGTTTACAGGAGTGCAGACAAAGGCTCTCGTTGACGAAGGATTGACCACAACTAGGACTCCCCACTCAAGGGTCCAAGCGACCAAGTGAGCGCACATTTTTTATACCTTACGGTACGTTCCAACGAGTTAAGATGCGTGACTGGCTGTCAAATGGGTTTCCCGCTGTAGATTCCCCAGAGGGAGGGTGGAGCGAACTCTCTTAAATACCCAAGCCTCTTAGGCTCTTATCACTTGGTGACAGGAATAAACAACGAGTCCTCCAAATTAGTCCATCACAGTAAGCTACATGTAAATGATTATCTATGTGCCTCCACAACTTTTCCTTAAAAAAGTAGTGAATGAAGGAAGACACCAAACCATCACATAGCCTTAATAATGCCTTGGATTAAACCTCTTTCAACCCACGGTAGACACAGTTAAGTAAAGCACAAATCACAATCACTACAAGACATTATTTCGGGGCCAATTCTCTATCCCCAGTGGAGTCGCCAGAATGTAGGACACAGAAATCGGCGACGCTGTTCTAGGCTCGCGGCCTAGTTAGGAGTACGGAATAGCCCGCGGGGGAACTAAACCGGAGAAATAACATGGAGTCGCCACCCGGTGTGAACCGGGAAAATGTGATTTAAGGCTGCACTCATCCCTCGCAAGGGAAGACCTCAAACCGTTGGGTTCAGAATGGTCTCTTACTTATGTCACTTGTAATGATATGATTTGTCCAATAAACTAACCGAATCTACTCAACATGTATGCTCAAAGGTAACTTAGATCTAGTCCGCATTCATCAAACTAAATCCTATGACTAAGTTCGTATGCTTTAAAAACAAGTCATTATAACGGCAATCATATAATATCACACAACGAGCATGTCGAATCATCAAACACAAAGAACAAATAAATAACTACTCAAACAAAATGTAAACTAAACTCCTAATGCAAAATCAAAGTATTAAATCATGCATAAAGAAATAATATAGTCATACTTAAAAATAAACAATATTCTAGGCTAAATCATGCTTAGATAAATAAATAATCTACTAACTACATCATGCTCAAATACAAGATTGGATGAAACAAAATACGTGTGTCTCTTAAGTAGTAAGTGGCATTGTATCCCGAGTGCAAACCGCAATACCGTCCATTCGGAATCGGCTACGGAATTTACGTCCGATTTTCCATCCGTTATACCACAAAAGAGAACACGTATTCCGTTCATCCGGAATTCACATCATGCATCAATTCATAACATTCATGCGAAATAAAGTATTAAAATAAATAAAAATGAAAGATAATAAATAAAAAAGGTGCCCTCAGGTCTAACCTCTTTTGTCGTCTCTCGAAAGCGCGTTACACGGCCGTGGAAAGGGTCGATGCTCCGCAACTCTTCCGGTTCACTAATCCAACATTTTTCCTCACTGTTTCACTGTTTGGGCTGTTATTTTCACTCAGTTTCGCTGCTATTTTTGGGTTTTTTTCAGTGTAATTTTGGGGCTATTTGGGGGCGTTTTCAGGGGCTAAATATGCGGCAAACTGGATAATTTTTTGAGCAGTTCATGCGGTCAAAAGATGCAGTGCAGGAAGGGTTATTCTCGGCAGTTTTGGGGCTGGATAGTGAGGGTTTTTTTGCGTGCAGTTTGTGAGGCAATTTGGGGACAATTTTGGGCGTGTAGTGAGGGATATGCGGCAGTTTGTGAGGCAGTTTGGGGGTATTTTCAGTGTGCAGCGAGGGCTGGGCAGTGGGTGGTTTATGCGGCTGTGAAGAGGCAGTGAAGGGTGCGACAATGCAAGGGTTTTGGTCTGTTGATGGACGGCAGTGGAGGTGGCTGTGTTGTGGGGATTTGCGTGAATACTCCTTGGTGTTTCTTGTGTGAATATGCATGAATCAGCTAGGGGTTTAATGTGTTTGTAAATGGTTCTTTTTATAGGCAAATGGATGAGGGCTTTCCTTGTTTGAGATAGAGAAGGATTTGTGCATTAAAGGGAATATCTTTTAATTAGTATGTGATAAGCAAAATCTTTTAATTAGGGGAGTGATTTGATTTAATTTGATTTATTCTTTTTTAGTTAGAGATATGATTTGGTTTAATTAGGCAAGGGATCCATGGGATTTCTTTAATTTAGGAAGTGGATTTGGCTTGATTTATGCATGTGTTTAATGTGATTTTTGTTAATTATGAGGGTGTTGGGCGTGTGACTTAGGTCTCTTGGGCGTGTGGGCTTGGTCCATTTAGTGGGCTTGGTGTGTGTTTTGGTAGTGTGTGGGCTTGGTGTGTGTCTTACGGGGTTTTGGGCTAATGGTATGTTTTAAAACAGAGGTCCAACAAGCGAACCCGAAGCTAATCCAGCGAGTTAAGTCCAAAAATGTGTCAATTCTTGACTATTCCTTTCCGACGTCCGTTTCCCGCGGCTTCCACAATTAAAGAGGTAGTGTCTCCATACTAGACTCATCATCGGGACTTATATGCAGAAATGAAGTGCCTACACATGCCATCATTTATTAATAAATATGTATCTAATCTAATTACATATCAAATACATTTACACATTAGAACGACCAAAATTTTCCCGGCATGTGTAAATTCGTTTACCAATTCAACGATTCGAATTAACTAATTTAATCCGATAAAATATTATGAATAATCAGTATTATTCATAACGCGTTGCCCAAGTGCTCAACGAGTACACTTCATATTGTGGGACTCTCTAAGTTCAGGTATATCCGTCACGAAATCATTCAAGTTTTCTCGAACCTTTCAAAATATTCAAGTGTTCGATCCCAAACCTTTCAAGACTTGAAAGTTCTCGAACCTTTCAAGACATTCAAGTGTTCGATCCCGATCCAGTCAAAATATTCGATCTACGTTTCATCAGAATAAATTAAAAGTTCTCAAACCTTTCAAGACATTCAAGTGTTCTTTCAGAAACCCGTAACTAAGTCATAACAATTCATTAACTAAGTTACAAAATAAAGAAAATTACCCCAGGCAATTTACAATTCATTACATTACATACATCTAATGTATTAGTTTAATAAATTTGTGGTCCAATGACAATCATTGGTGAAATGAGATTTTCAATCACATACCCTGAATAAAATATTCATTAAATGGATATGGATATGTGGCGTGATCTAGATCAGACCATCCTTTTCCATACGGGATAAACATCTAATGCTTAAGTGATAAAACTTTATAAACTACTGTTCTAAATTATTTACATTACCGAAAATTATTTTCTTAATATTTATCTCTACATCAATGACATTATTAGTCGTATTAAAATATGTAACAACCGTTTATAGAGAAAAAGTAACTATCCAATAGTCGCAAGTTCTGATATCAAATATCAAACCAATCATTAAATAATATTTTAAATAACTAGAAAGGATATTTGGTATCCAATACCTATGGTTGTCGTGTTGTGAGAATTGATATTATCTACACACAACTATACATATCTCATTTCTTTAACTTTCTAATTTGCATTCAACTATTCACAACAGTTGCAAGTAATTGACTAGCAAACAGTGTTGGACAGATGACCTCTAAAGATCATAAACGCCAAGAAACGTCATTATCAGATAAACAAATACCTAATGGGGTTTTCTTAATGTTAGTCAAGAATCTCGAGACATGAACTAATTCACATCAATTCTTACTACACAAATGTGGATGTTGGTTTTCGCCCGAGGTCCACAATCGTGAATTTGTAGGTTGGGGCACTAGCGATCCTGTAAAACAAAGGTAGAGTGAGCGTGGAGGTTACTGCCCACCGGTGTGGTGGGTGCCGTAGGCACTCCAACGCTCAAGTCAGTAGTGAAGACGAGCGGAAAATAAGGAAGAGCAAGGTTTAGGGTTACCTTGACCGCCGTGAGCTGCCGTGAGGGCGATAAGTAGGGGATTCTGACAGCTCTGGAGAGAATATTATTAAGCTGTGAGTTGTAGTGCCTGAATCCCTTCCCTCATAGACTTCTTCTCTCATATATACACACTCGAGAAACGTGTGCATTTATTGCATTTGATTGCTCATCCGTTTGAAGGCTGGAAACAACTGATTCATGATGGGTATTTATGAGTCTGGGCGTTTCGTGGGCTGGCATATGATGAGTCTAGGATACGGTTTATGTATGATATTTTATTAGGTATGGGCTTGTGAAACAACTTTGGGCCAATATAGACTTATAGAATTAGGCTTCTTTTGAGAGTCGTGGGTCATTTAGTTTGAAGGATATTAGGCCTTCCCTTTGTGTGTAGGCTTGAGATGGCAACTTGGGCCT
>SKCR01052489.1:0-18153 GCA_019454045.1 Zanthoxylum bungeanum | reverse complement strand
ATATATTTGTCCAATTTAATGAATTTATGTTCGTTGCTTCGTAGATTACATTACTGTTTTATGTGCAATGAGCAATTTTTTTTATAAAAAATTTGTATATTAATTACATGCTTATTGCTAGTTTTATTATATGGTTGCTGTTTTAGTTACGATCTTTTTTTTTTTTAATTGATCGGGTGTTTTGCTGGTACACGTCAATTTTGACTGTTCTTAGTTTTGTTTGTTGGCATATTGCAGTTTTGTTGGCATGTGTTTTCCGATTTGTCATGGAGGAACGTGTTGATGTAATAGGGTTATCATATGTTAGATGAATTTATTTGTTGATGACTAATTTATATAGAACTTATCGTGTGTTTCTGTTAGAACTTAGAACTAATATTGATGAGTATGTTTGTTTTGACGTTGGAATCTATGTTTATTGTTTTAATGTTGATTATTATGCTTGTTTTGATATTAAAAATTATTAGATATAATGATTGTAAATTGTAATTTTTTATATGTATTGTGTAATTTATATATATATATATATTTTATAATTTCCAATTAATTAATATTATTTATGACGTCAGTTAATTCTGTCGGTTTTTTCGCAATGGTTCAACTGGTCGAACCAGTGACCTATTGAACCTTTTCGATCACCGGTTCGGTTTTAAAAACATTGATCGTCCCAGACTTTTTATTAGACACCAATAACCGGCAACTCCATCCTCCGTAATCTTCTTGAACTGGCATTCAAAATGGACCAGAAACTCGACATTCTCGAGAAAAAGGTCAGCCTCTGTTTCTTACTTTGTTTCACACTCTGACTCTGCTAACTGAATTGATATATTTTTTGTCTGAATTCAACGCATCATATCATATGTTGTCGTTTCCGCAATAGTTATTTTAAGGTTCCAAAAAAAAAGTTATAGTTTAAATGCTTAGGCAGTGTTTGGTAGCTTGCATCGGAGCTTTGGATCATGTCTTAGTAATTAACATTTAAGAAGCTGTTGTTTAGGCTCTTGTTGAAATTGTGAAGTTGATTCAAAAGCGGCGAATGGAGGGTATAGCTGGAGGCTGGAAAGAATTTTTAACTAGTTACGATAAAAAGTTTGGTAAAAGTATGAGTGATCCAGCTAGGAGGTCGAAAGATGCATTGACATATTTTCTGAAGACATTCACTAATGAGGATGATTTGAAGGTAACCCGACATTGTCCAAAGATGTATTGTTATGGATAATTTATTTTGTTATAACATTCTGATAAGGCTTTGAATGTTCATATGGTTTCTCTGTTCTCAGTTTATAGCAAAAGTAGCGCAATCCCATTTGAATCGTGATCTAGTGGAGCAATTTAAAAATACATCACCGGGTGATGAATCCCCTGAGCAGGTCTAGTCCATCCTTATTCATTTATGGCTGGGTTTGTAATTGCTTGGAAACGGCATCTTACGTGGTATCTTGATTGATTGCATTTCGAGACACTGTGCTTGTTTTGATCCAAGTTCCCCCATTTTTCTTCAAAATTATTTGGTCAATTCTGCTTTTGTTGCTCAAACTATCAATCTTTGATTCTGTTTTCTATAGAGTTTATGTTTTAGCCCTATCAAAATTGCTGGGTGCTTTATGTTCCAGTTCTACACATTGTTCTTGTTATAATCCAGTCCAGTGATATTAGAAACCATTGTTGTAAATTTTTTCCTTCTTTTAAATATGTTAGTATGAACATTATGATGAGTGCTCAACCTAATTTGGTGATAAGTGTTATTTTTCTCCTTTTTACTGGTATTACTTAATCTTTCGGCTGCATTCTTCCGGAATTTGTGAGGCAAAAGTATGTGAAGTTTTTCAATTTTTATATTTGGAAGATCTTCTTGTAATCCTTGTTAATTTTCTTTGGTGGCAGTACAGAGGCTGGTCCGTCTAACTCTGGAACACCCTCAATACCCTTTATGCTATATGTTCCCATCAAGCGATGAGGTTTGGTATCTCAATCTTTCTTCTTTCGATCTATATGTATTTATTATGCAAAATACTTAATATTTAACTTTATTTTATGTGTTTGCATCGCCCCAACTTGGGGGGAGGGGGGAGAAAATTCATGTCATAAGTGCTGGGTTTTTTGTGGCTGAAAATACTCTTCTTGCTCTATCTTTGATCATTTGGTTTTCGAAGCTTGTGTTTTGAAGGTCCTAAGCACTATCTTGTATACAACATCTTCTCTCTATTATAGTTATAGATACAACTAACTTCTTAGGAGTCATTTCTTACTTTATTCCATCTTTTAGCATATAAATCTATTTATCTTTTGGATTTTCTTAGTAAATGCTTATGTGGCTTCTTGAGTGCTTCACTGATTGTTGCCGAAAGTTGGTGACCATGCTGTTCTATTCCATGGTGTTTACATACTTGCTTAATTATCCTTCTCTGATGGTGATCATTTGTATAATTGGATCTTGTCATCTATTTTTACTTGTACTCTTACTTTCAAATGCTGTATAGTTTCAATGTAACTGTTACTATTGATGGTTGATACAGTGACATAGTCAGGGAGATTTGTAATATGAGCTAGACAATTGCCATTTTCCATTTTCTCTATGCTTTACTTGTAACATTGGGTTTTTTACTACATTTTCATGTGGTTTTCATTACCCACCTATCAATCTGGCCAACCTAACTGTTAACTTGTGGTGCTGTATCAGGGGTGGGTGATTACAAAGCTTGGTAAAAAATCCAAAGCGATGAGATCAAACACAATGTATGCTGTTGATTGTGAGATGGTTCTCTGTAAAGATGGCAGTGAAGGTTTGGTGAGGGTGTGTGTAGTAGATCGCAATTTAGAGGTATTATTTGGCTTTCAACTTTTGCAGTGGGCCAGTGGCATCTTTCCACCACTGAGAAATGAAAAAACATTGTCTCGTCAAGCTTGTTAGTTATGTAGTTTATGGACCTATTGGAGGTCCTAGACATCCCATTTAGTTACTTTGTGGCAGTAATTGGAAGTAATGGAGTTCATACTTGATTTAGTATCAGCTGATTCCTTGGCTCCTAAATAAGTAAGTACTTTGGTGTTTGGTTTTTCAGGTAAAGTTGGATGAACTTGTAAACCCTGAAAAAGCAGTTGCTGATTATAGATCTGAGATCACTGGAGTTACTGCAGACAATTTGGTTGGTGTTACCTGTTCATTAGTAGAAATACAGGTAAGATCCGATTGGTTCTGCTTTCTGATGTTATACTTAGTGTTTTTGAATTATGTACTTTATTTTGTAGAAAAGAATGAACAAGTTACTGTCACGTGGAACTATTCTAGTGGGCCACAGTTTGAATAATGACCTAGAAGGTATGTTAAACATTATAATTTAACATTTAGGCTTGTTTTGCGGAGCATTTAAGCAAGTTGTCGATTCATATGGGGTTATGCTTATTTGGCTTCAATTCTTTGGTTACAGTGCTGAAGTTAGACCATCCAGAGTGATTGACACATCTTTAATCTTCAGATATTTGGACGAATATAGAAGACCTTCTTTGAATAATCTTTGCAAGGCAAGTACATAAACTTTAGTGCCAAAAAGCTTGGATTTTACACAAACAGAGCATCATTCCCTTTTGTTTTTTTACAATTTGACACAACTTGTAATTATTAGATTAATGCACTTTGCATGGCTTAGAATAAATTCAGCATATTTATCTTCAGCAATCTAGAGTATACTAATCTGGAAAATTGCGAGGAAGGAGCTGCTGATCTTAGTCATAGGCTATAAAGACAAGGGGGAAGAAGGAGGGATCCTAGATCTCATTCCTTTTTCTTTTTAAATCTCATTTGGAAATTTAGCATCTGCCTGGGTGGTGCTCTCTGGGTATCTAAAATTTGTTGATTTGCAGTCTGTGCTGGGATATGAGATTCGGAAGGAGGGCTCTCCACACAATTGTCTAGATGATGCGTCAGCTGCAATGAAAACTAGTTCTTGCTATAATAGAGCATAAAATTGATAATGCTACACCATTAGTCCAAGAAGATGTAAGTTTATCCAGTGATTTTTGGTCATTTCTGATTTTGATTGATATGATTCATGCTGACGAGACATCTGAAACTGCAGGTTCCAGAAACTGAAAGGGCAAAGCTGTTTCTGCACAGGATACCCACCAAAGTTCCTAATGAAGAATTACATGAAGTTATTCCTGGGGACTTCACAATGGAAGTAAAGGTTGGCTATTATCTTAATTTTTCATTTGGCTAATCCATTTGAGTTGATGCACTTTCCTTGCCTATATAGTGTCCCATAGGATTGTGATAGAATCGCTCAGACATTAGCAATAATATGAAGTAAAAATTTGAAAATAAAAATGATAATCTGTATTGAATCAAACTGATTACAATAACAGTAATGATTTCAAGCAATTCAAGTGGCTTGCTTACTCTCTTTTCTTACTCAAACATAATTTCTCAGTAGCCTTTTCCACACCTTAAGTGATGGCTATTTGAATAACAGAAAGCAGAAAAGACAAAATACTATCAACTAATAATATGCCAACAACTGGACTAATAACTAAATGACAAATGGCAGTGACAGCCTTCTTCATTCCTCAGCTGGGTTTCCTTTTGTAAACTCTGAGTTGTCCAGCAGCTGTTGTTTCTTTCCAGACTTTGGATTGTTGGTCGCATGCTCTTTTCTGGTTCTTATTTTATCAAAGACTCTTATCAGATTGCTGTCTAGCTAATGCTTCTAACATGGGTCATTCAGTTTGTCATGCTGATACGTGCACTTTTGAGTGAGATATGAGATTCGGTTAATTTTTGATTTTCATTCATTTAATTATCAAAATTTTCTTTCTGTAAAAAAGAACAAGCCTTCTGTTGCCTCATTTGCTGTGGGATGAAAGTTGGGTTTTTTTATCTGAGCCTGGAACATATAAATTTAATTCTTTCTTGAATTCCTCTGAACTCATGGAGACTTTTCTTCATAATTCTGAATCAGTCAGGAAATTAAATTAGTTTTTAACTAATGGTTTCGTGCCTCGTCAAATTTTGTCAGATGTGACTATGGGAAGAGGGGCATATTGGTTTCCAAGTATTGCCACCTTGACGTTTTAAAATTATCAGTCTGGTCATTCAATGAACTAAACTACTAGTAGCTAAATGCTCATGTTAAGTTTCTGATGTGGTGAATAATTTTCTGTCAGCCACTAAAAAGAGTTCAAGGAGACAGCTATGCTGCTTTTGCGATATTTAGCAATCCACAAGAGGCAAATCAGGCATTTGAAAATGTGAAAGGCAACCAAAGTAAGGTATGTATATTTGCCCTTTATCTCCTCCGACCAGTTATTACTTTTTGAGGTAATCATAAAACCACTGTTCTAAAAACGGCCTAGGCCGATCATAAAACCATTGTTCTAAAAAACGGCCTAGGCATTGGCCGTTCGGATTATGCGTGAAAACAGATTGTGTGGTGGGTCTAGGCGGCTGCCTAGGCGGGTCTATAATTTTTTGCCCTAATTTGTTTTTTTTATATAATTTTTGAATAAAAAATAAAACCACCTAGCGCCGCCTAGCCAATCATTCTAGTCGCCATCTAAAAGGCCTAGGCACTCCCCCACCGTACGCCTGCCGCCTAACGTTTTTAGGACATTGCGTAAAACCAATAAATTGTTTATTCTTTTTCCATAACTTGCTGAGGTTATTGTTATTATTGTTTTCTATCAGTAGATAAGAACAACATAAGGTTAAACGGTTAGAGGACAAATTCCTGTTCTGTTTTGGTATTTTTAGTAGTATTTCCACCTGACATTTTGTGAATCTAGATGCCAGTTGAGATGATGCATTATTTTTGTGTGCGAGGGAAAAAGGGGAGAGGTGGCTTTCTTCCTCGGTTATTTTATAGCACTATTTTTTCTTTCTTCTTTGACGTTCTCTATTCTTTCAGGATTCTTATGGACGGCCCCAGAAACTTGTCGAATTTCAATGGAATGCAGGGACAATTGCCAGCTTATATGTTCGTAAAATGGCACGTGATGAGCCTTGTAACCAAATTATATTGAAGAAGAGAGCTTTTGAAGGTGAGGAGAACTCAGTTGACTCCAAGAAACACAAGAAGGAGAAGATAAATAAGGATGAGATAATGACAGACTCAAATCATTGCAAGTGTGAAGATCACTTGAAAGAGATTACAAGATTGAAGGGAGAACTGGGAGAGAAGGATTTTCAAATTTCTATGCAGGATAAGATCATTTGTGACCTTAGAAAGAAAGTAGCAGAAATGAAAAAGGACAAAAAGAAGAAAAGAAGATGATCGTGCACGGTAATATTCTTTGAGCTATTTCTAGCCCATATTTCAGAATACTTATTCCTGACAATTTTCTGCCTATATTTATAACCTCTACCCAGGAATTTTGGGGTAGAATTTGCATTTGGACTGGTTGAGATTTGCTTATTCCTGCTCCAAGTGGAATTAGTTTTTCTGATTGGATTTAGAGATGTAATGTTGAATTAGGTCTCTCTGTCTTAGATTTTTAGCTTGCAAAAGAGAAAATGTGTGGAGATTTCAATTTTGACGATAAAGGACGAGTAGAGAAAGGCAATGGAGGGGATATGAGGATGTAGATGTGCAGAATATGTTGGAGACTTGATTGCGTTGTTTCATGTATCATTTTTTAGGTTTAACTTTTAGTAATTTGATCGAGTCCAGGGGTGCATTTTCGAGTCCAATTGTGCATTTTTTGTAAGAGCCTGGAATAGTCGGGGATTTTACTTGTATTGTTTAAGCCTGGATCGGATGGTTTGTGGTTTCCAAAAAAAAAATGATGTTTTTTACTGAATTATTTAATCATTATTCGGGAGCTCTTGTGATAAAAAGAGATCCATTGTAATTTGTAAACAACTTGTTTATCACGACTTTGAAGGAAAGGAATCATCGCTTGACATAGAAAATGAAGTAAATGATAAGGGGAAAACAACTTATTTTATGTTTTCACAAACAAGGTCATAGTTTGTCATTTTGTATTAAATAGGTATAAAAATAAATTCTAATCCAACGGGACTCATGAACACTCTTATCACCCGGTCAAGTCATTATGAGCAAAATCAGAAAAAAAAAAAAAAAAAAAAAAATATATATATATATATATATATATATATATATTAAGAGCTTAAGAAATACAATATATGTGCTAAAATATAAATTAAAAAACTATAAATATTATAAAGCAAAAAAAGAGAAAAAAATTGTCAAGATGTTGGTATGTTTCATTGACCAATATTTATTGATCAATAAAAAAGAAAACCACATTATTTTATTATTTGCATTTGGAAGAAAATAAGTAAACAGAGGCTGAATATATATATATAAACTTGAACAACCTCACAGGAATGAGGCCGGTCCGGCCCATTCGATCGGATCAATGAAACATTGCCACAAATGTCAAATACATTTTTTGTGCTGAACGGAACTGAAGAGGGATTAAATCACCATCAAAATCAAATCATTTATTATTTTTCATTTTATTTTTAGGATAAATACCATTTACATCTTTATATTTTGACTCTAAAGCTAATTAAATCCCTATAGTTTTTAAAATATCCCAATATGTCCCTTTGAATTTTTTTTTTTTTTTTGAAAATGAAATTCATTCAGAGATAAAAATATCACAAAGATGTAATTACATGGTCATAAAAGCTCGAATATAAATTTAGGATATCCTAGGACTTAAGCTAAATTAGGATGAAACCTAACAAGTAAAAATAATTTATGTATTATACGTTTCCTGTAACTAGTACATATTCACACCTAAAAATTATTGAGATACATGATGAATTGTGGGATCAACATATCCCTACCCCAGCCTTAACGTAACGTCGGTGACCATATACTCATAACTAGAAGTGAATAAATATGATACATACATTGTACATAAAACTTTTACAACATCATACAATTAATTTAATATATAACAAAATAGATATATGAAACTGTACAAATGTCATGGAAAGCCTTATAGAACTCCATTCTTGGCCCACAAAGTCAGATATACCTATTTTATCTGCATCAAATCTTTTATATATTGAAGAAAAACTATTGTTGACGGCTGATTTTGGTCTCATGGCAATATGAGAATATTACTACTCCGAGACAATCCTCCCTCAATAGTGAATTTGTTTGTTATGGGGGACCAAAAGTAAACTTAGCAAAAGACAAATAATACGCCAATCGACAAGGGGATTTAACGTGGTTCGGCGGATCTTGGTCCGACCTACGTCCACGGCACAAAAAAGGATGATACTTTTTATTACTCAAACACGCTTCTCGGCTCTGCTTCTGGTTTTTTTACAAGTCTGATGGTAATGATTCTGATATCCTGATATTGATTCTCTTCTCTACACTCACTCTACCCTCCTATTTATAATGGTGAAGAAATCAGATTCTTATTTGTACAAGAATTCCCAGTTGGAGATGGTTTCCTTTTCCTATCAGGATTCCTACTTTTAAAACTACCTTCACTTCTTTTATCCTTTTAGGATACTGACTCATCAGTTCTCTTTATGAAAATATGATAACTTATTATCTTATCTTGTATGGATAGAATGCCTTATCTTCCCGAACATGTCTTGCCCTATGCTCGGTTTTCACGAGGTCGGTCATAATAGTCTTTTGTACTGAGAATGCTGCTGTTGACCTTTTTTACCCCTGTCGTGCTGCTTAAATAACATAGTGCCTGAAAACACCATCAACATCTGTCCCCTAGTTCTCGGTTCCAACGAGTATGCAAGTTGGTGCCGGGAACTATATAAAGATGGTGTGCTGATCGCCTTGCTGGTGGTCGCTCCAGAAATCACAGAGAAATTGCCTTCGCCATCAACTAAGTCTTCTGTTTCTATCTTCATATCCTCGGTTATTGGAGATGCTGACCCTATTCAGAATGATTCTCCACCTCAAAGCAAATTGCTTACTTGGGTCGTCCCATCAGGAGATGAAGTTCCTCTTGTTGTCCAAACTAAAAATGACTCCCTCCTTTGTAATATGTGTACCAGAGATTTGGATGTCCTGACCCCTGACTGATCCAATCTCGATTATGAGGAGAAAATTTTGCCTCTGAGCTAACGATGATGTGCTCGGTGGCATGTGATCCTGTCTCGAGCTGTGAGAGATGCTCGGACCTGGGGGAATGTTACGTCCCCAGTCCGAAGGACTGACTCGGTGGGACGTAACCGACCCCGAATGAAGAGAGACACTTGGACCTGGGGGAATGTTACGTCCCCAGTCCGAAGGGCTGACTCGGTGGGACGTACCCCGACCCCGAGCTGAGAAAGGCACTTGGACTTGGGGGAATGTTACGTCCCCAGTCCGAAGGCTGACTCGGTGGGACGTACCCCGACCCCGAGCTGAGAAAGGCACTTGGACCTGGGGGAATGTTATGTCCATAGTCCAAAGAGCTGACTCGGTGGGACGTACCCCGACCCCGACCTGAGAAAGGCACTTGGACCTGGGGGAATGTTACGTCCCCAGTCCAAAGAGGTAGACTCAGTGGGACGTAACCCGACCCCGAGTCGAATAACTAAATGGCCTCGGCGGAACGAATCCAGCCCCGAGCCGAATAACCAAGTGGCACACATAGGCCTCGGCGGAATAAATCCAGCCCCGAGCCTACACCACGAAACCTCGGCGGAACGAATTCAGCCCCGAGTCGAATAATCAAGCGGCCTCGGCGGAATGAATCCAGCCCCGAGCCGATTAATCAAGTGGCCTCGGCGGAACGAATCCAGCCCCGAGCCGATTAATCAAGTGGCCTCGGCGGAACGAATCCAGCCCTGAGCCGATTAATCAAGTGGGACTTATTCAGAAGGGAAGTGAATCAACCTTTTGAAACCCTACCGAATCTGGCACGGGCGTCCCCTTACCAGACCAGTGAAAAACAAAAACAAATCTCTGGAAAATAAAATTAACAGGCGGGGGCGACTTATCGCTTATCCCAAAACAAAACGTTTCGCAAGTATAAACACAACACAGATGCCTCAAAACAGCGTCTTGTCCGAGGTCTCCAAAACACAATTCTGAATATTTCAATTCAGTGTCCCGACGAACCAGGATTTGGATCAGAGAGCGTTTAAAATGGTAAGGGCACATCCTCTATACGTCGGGTCGCTGTGGAGCCTGTGTATTGTGCGAGGGCTCCTCCTTACCACGCTGGAGCAGGCACACGCTACAGGGGCACAATGCCTCCCCGTGCTGCGCCTCTCTTGGATCCAAATGATGAATGGATCAAAAAGTATCCGAGATACTAAGGGCACATTCCTCCTTAGGTCCGGCATCACTGGAGCTAGCAATCGTCACGGGGGCATCATCTCTCCCCGTGCTATGCTTTCTCACGGATCCATTACATCGGGTAAGTGAGGATCAGAGAGTGTTTCGAATCATTAAGGGCATATTCCTCCTTATGTTCGGTAACACTGGAGCAAGCAATCGCCACGGGGGTATCATCCCTCCCCGTGCTATGCTTTCACGGATCCTATGCATCGAGTATGTCCCTGAATATTCTGAGGACCCCGAGCTAAAGAGACATTTGGTTCTGGGGGAATGTTCCGTCCCCAGGCCAATAAGCACGACTCGGTGGGACTTAACCCGACCCCTGAGTCGAATAGTATAGCAGCCTCGGCGGAACGAGATCCAGTCCCGAGCCGATGAAGAGGCCTCGACGGAACGAACTCCAGCCCCGAGCCGATTGTTGAAGTGGCATCAGCGCCAACTGTCCTCTGTAATGGGCGTTGAGTATGTCCCCCGTTTTTTTTATGGCTTCCAACTTATTTTAAGAAAGCGGATGGAAAAAATTTTTCTTTTGAAAATAGAAGGTTTTATTCATATTTGGGGACATACTGCCCTCCTTACAGTTCTTCTGCGGGATATTTCGAGAAAAAGCTTTATATTTGGCTCATTTGTGGGATTTGTTGGTACTGACCGACCACCTTGTAATCCAGGGCCTGTTCCGTTTCTAGCACGTCTGACTCCCGAGCTCTGTTATAGTTTTTCCTTGACCGATTAGAATCTCTAGTCAGTGCTATGTGTCATCTGCCTAGTCGTCATAACTTCATGGTCAATGTATTTATTTAAATATCCATTCCGCGCCAGGTCTTCCATCTGTTCCCGTAAATCTTTGCACCTATCTGTTGTGTGTCCCCTCAGATTATGATGTACACAATAGGCTTTTTGATTTCTCTTATCAGGGGGGAATCTCCTGAGGTCAGGTTCTATTAAGAGGCATTTTCCTTGGATCTCCATGATGATCTGCCCTGGTGGCTTGCTCAGGGGAATATATGCTTCTTCCCGGACTACGTGGCTTATTTGGGTCGGGACTCCTCTTTCCTGGTCGCTCCGAGGCATTGGTTTGAATTCCTTGTGTCTCGAGAGGAGTTTTCTGAACTCTCTATCTGGCTGGTGGGGGGCCCATGCCCTTGTTATCCTTTCTTTGACGGTTGTCCCCCTCCGGGAGATTTTTTTCTTCGTTTTCTAATGAGACGAACTTTCGGGCTACCTCCAGAGCGGTAACATAGTCTGGGGTGCCTTGGATCCTTAGGTGGGTCCATAGTCTTCCGACCTTTAAGGCTCCCTTCAGGTTTTCCAAGGCCTCGGGAGACTCATACCCCCCGACCTCGAGCACCATGTTATGATACCTCTCAATAAAGGTTTTTAGGGGCTCGTCGTCTCCCTGCTTCATGAGTCTTAACTCTCCAATTGTCTTTTTAGGGACGCAGGCCCCTTTGAAGTGCCGTACGAACGACTTTCTGAGTTGTGCAAAGCTACCGATGCTTCCTGGGGCTAGACTTCTATACCATAGAATGGCGGATCCACCCAAGGTTAGGGGGAATACCTTGCACACGGCATCCCCTGTCACTCCTTGGACCTCCATCAATAGTACAAAGCTCTCAATATGGGATTTCAGATCGGTATGGCCTTTGTAGGGCGTCATGGTCGGCATGTTGAACCTTTTCGGGAATTTTGTTGATTTTATTTCTTCTGTGAGAGGGGATTCCTATTTTTCGTCCTGGGAGTCTCCTGTATCTGTTTTGAGGCTTGTCCTCCACTTGGCCATCTCTTTCTTTAACCAAGATTTTACCTCGCTATTTGGGCCGCCATGTCGCCTTCTGTGCTCTTCTTCATGTCTGTTGCCCCGGGTGTGATGTTCCTTACGCCTTGGAATCTCCCGCACAGTTTCGTCGTACTCTGTGTCTCCTCTTCTAGTGTAGCGGAGACTATCATAAGAGGAATCTGTCGAATGTCTCTCTTCTTATTCTTCCCATGTGTCATCTGTTGTGAATATTTTTCCACAACTATGGATTTTATCCATAAGGCCCCATCCTCCTGGGTCCATCGCCCTCACTTGTATCCACAACCCTCTTTCCATCTGCTATCTCTCCTCTTCTTTGATTAGCTCTGGTTTCAGGCTTCTCGCGGTTCCCCCATTCCATTCTCTCCAGTCGGTCCATCATGGTTTTTAGGAGGGCCTGACTATCCTCCATGTCCTTCCTTATGCTTTCTTCTATCTTCTTCATCCAATCTGTGGCCGGATTCCCAGACGATTGGTGATTTCCGCCTTCTGCCATCGTCTTACTACGCGAACCGTTTTTTGTTGAGTTCTCCACAGACAGCGCCAACTGTTGACGGCTGATTTTGGTCTCAGGGCAATATGAGAATATTACTCCCGAGACAATCCTCCCTCAATAGTGAATTTGTTTGGTTATGGGCGACCAAAAGCAAACTTAGCAAAAGATAAATAATACGCCAATCGACAAGGGGATTTAACGTGGTTCGGCGGATCTTGGTCCGACCTACGTCCACGGGCACAAAAAAGGATGATACTTTTTATTACTCAAACACGCTTCTCGGCTCTGCTTCTGGTTTTTTTACAAGTCTTATGGTAATGATTCTGATATCCTGATATTGATTCTCTTATCTACACTCACTCTACCCTCCTATTTATAATGGTGAAGAAATCAGATTCCTATTTGTACAAGAATTCCCAGTTGGAGATGGTTTCATTTTCCTATCAGGATTCCTACTTTTAAAACTACATTCACTTCTTTTATCCTTTTAGGATACTGACTCATCAGTTCTCTTTATGAAAATATGATAACTTATTATCTTATCTTGTATGGATAGAATGCCTTATCTTCCCGAACATGTCTTGCCCTATGCTCGGTTTTCACGAGGTCGGTCTTCATGTGATCGGTCATAATAGTCTTTTGTACTGAGAATGCTGTTATCGACCTTTTTTACCCCTGTCGTGCTGCTTAAATAATATAGTGCCTGAAAACACCATCAACAACTATTATTCATGGAAAAGACAAAAAAACACAAAACAATACAAAGATTGGAAATCTACCACTACAAAAAGTGGATGCCCATATAACGGATTGGGAAATAAAATCCACACAAAAACCAAATAAAAGGAAAAAAAAATAAAAAAGAAAGGCTGACAATTGATTCACCGAAAGAAACTTTCCCGTGAACCACCAGCGATCTAGGGAAACATGGTAAAATAGGAAGCATAAACAAAGAAAAAGTAGGATTTTTTCTAGAGAGGTTTCAGCAGCACACTTGTAAAGAAGAGGCCCCTCTGACTTAATTATTAACATAGTTTGACATTTTATCCCATATTCTTATTAGATAATTAACATTACAAAAATATTTAAACAAAAAATGTGAATTATATAAATTTTTAACAAAAAAAAAAATCAAACTTAATTTATAAGATTTTAAAATATATTAATAGTTATGCTCATATTGAAAATTATTAATTTTTTTATCCTATATATAATTGTTGACTTTTTATTTATCTAAATTATTTTTTTATATGTTTGTATATAATCACACCTAAATTCAATTAAATGAAAATAGGTGAAGTATTTTCTTAATTAAATCAAAAAAGGTAAAAAATTACAGTAATAATTTAACTTAATATTCATATATTTTCTCATATGAAATATATTTTACATCAATATTAATTACAATGTTAATTTAAATCATAATAATTAAATAATTATGTTTATTGCTAATTTTTCTAATTTAAATAATTTTCCTTCTTGTTAGAAATTTTTTTGCTTAGTTTGACAATTTTAAATCATTTTATTCATTTTTTTTTTGGGTTAAAAATAATTTTTTATCATTTATTTAATTATTTAAACTTTTTATGGATAAATTTGTCAAATTAAGTAAAAATTTTAGAAAGAATAATACTTTGAGACATTTTTCAAGTTATAGTTTTATGATTGAGAATGTGAGATTAAGGTAAAAATCCACTTGGAGATGGGCCCACCAAGAGGAAATTATTTTATATGAATGGATCGGGTATGAATATTTATATCTCCATTAAAATAGAAGTAAAATCCCCGTATAAATAAGGACATATATAGAGGCTCAATATGCTAAAGATGAATAAGATAAATATGGATATTGATATTTTAATACCATATTCAATACGTTACTATCGCTCATACGATGTAATAGGCTTTTATCATTTTTTTTTGTCAAAACTGACCCACCAAATGATGGAGTTAGTGCTTGAAGTGTCAATCCGATTCGTACATTTTATTATTTATTAAAAAATAATTACAGTTTTCATTTCATATTTTATTAATGGTATTGTCATTATGCGTATTAGATTGATGTATAGATATGTTAAGAATGACATCGACCTTAAAATAGTTTTGACACTAGGTGTAAACTATTCTTAAAGTTAATATTCATAGTCGTTGGTTTTGGAATACAGTCGAATTCCTATAACCTAGAAGAGTAGCACATGTCGTATATTGGAATTGGAGTTCCAATGATTTAACCCGATGTACCATGAGTTTTGGAAACTCGTATAGAAATGTGGGTATTCGTTGAAGCGAATACTGAATGACTTATAGGTGATTCCTAATAGTTGGAAGTATACACCGCCGTCAATAGGAATCTCCTCGAGCCGAGTAGCATATGTAATCCTTTGACTATAGGATAACATTGTTTTTGTGTGAGATCCTCCACACTTTGATGACATGTATATCAGAAACCTTTCATGGTTTGGCCTCTAGATGTTCGTTGGGTGTGGACCGATGTGCTCAGTAATCAAGTGCGAAACAAGATAGGATCTGTTGGCTCATATGTGTACCACAAGGGGTTTAGGTATCCATGTGAGTTAAGTCACGATTCTTAAAGAATTTGGCCATAGCCAATCACTTAGGATGGATCACATCAGTTGTAAAGAATCGTGGACATGTCGACATGAGATGTGCACCTTGGAAACTTGATGGTGTATTCTATGTTTCCTAAGCACAACTCGGATAGCCTACGACGGAGGGATTGTTAAACATATGTGATGACCTCAACTTGTATAGTTCATAAAGGTCGTTCGTGTTCTTCGCGAATTCGGAGGTGGCCGAATTGCATACATATTAGCTAGGCTTATATGACGAACGTGTCTGAACTTAGAGAGAGTCTCAATATGAAGTGTACTCGTTGAGCACTTGGGTAGCCGATTAATTTTGATAAAAGATAATATTCGATATTATAATTATCAACTAAGATAATCAAATATTATTGGATAACATTGATTATTTACTTTGACCTAATTGGATTAATTCAATAATTACACAAGGGCTTAATTGTAAAATCATAATTATCTCTACCATTTGAGGATATTATGGTAATTGTAAGTATGTAATAATAGGTGGGTTTGACTTGATTTAATTGGATTAAATCAAAGTGGCAAACATTTAACTAATCCATTTCCTAATCTTTGGCTTGATTTAATTGGATTAAATTAAAGTGGGAGACAATGAAGATTAATCACACCTAATTATACATATTTTGACAAATTAGATTAAGCTCACTTAAAAGTTGATTACAACTTTTATTAATTAAAAATTATCTAAGTTTGCTATAAATAACAAGCTTTAGGAAAGTTTTAATTACAGGTACAAATACAAGCAAATTCTTAGAGAAATAGTCTAAGTTAGAGGTGTTTAGAGAAGCTTGTGAGGTCTCTACAACATTTCATCTAGGAGAAATCAAGATTGAATCTTGAAGTGAAGCTTGGAAGCATTGGAAACAAGATTGGATCTTGAAGTCAAGCTTGAACACCTTGGAGGTTCTCCAACAATTTCAACAAAGGAGAAGTAGATTGGATCTGCATCAAGCTTACTAGGTAATGTTTGATCTTCTCCTAAGTTATGTTCCTTTGTGTATTAGATGCATGATCACATAGCTTAATGTTGAAATAAGGCTAATCAATTGTGTTAGGATACTTTAGAACTATAAACACAACATGCTTATGTATTAGGTCAAAGATGTTCATATTGGACATGAAGCAATTAATAAGAGTTTGGAACTCTAGATTAAAGCTTAGAGTTATGGCTACCATTCTAGAATCACTTGACCACCTTTGGGTGACCTAGAATTGTTCATGAGACATTTCTTATTGGGATTCTAATTTGGTTTTGTGAATTTGATTCAAAATTTATGCAAATGCGTATTTAGAATAAATTTATGTTTGTAAAAATATTTTGATATTTTGAAAAACTTGATTTTTATTCTATAACATATGTTGATGTTAGTTTTGAAATTAAAAATTATTTTGAGTGTTTTGAAGTGTTTAAATAGAGCCGGAAGAAATTAGGGTAAAATACCATAATTCCTTCAGCTCACTGGAATGTGAGCTGAATGAAATAAGCAAAAGAAACAATTGAAAACAAAAAAAAAAAATAAAAAAATATGCTGCTACGTGCTACAGTGCACGCGCACTGTAGCGCGTACAATGCGCACGTCACTGTAGCACGCGCTGGTACGCGCTACGTGCGCTGATTTTATTTTCACTAGTTCTGGAGCTTCCGAACTCCGATCCAGTCTCGGTATACACTCGTAATAGAATATAGTAATTTCATTAAATAATTTAAAATTACACCCATACTTGATATCCATGGGTTAACCCACTTCCACTGCACATGGCATCAATCCGACCCTAGGGGTTCCATAACTGCCCCAGCACAAACATCAAACACACCACCCAAAAGGCAAATTTTTTTTCTTCTTAATGATAAAAAATATATCGCTAGAGAATATCTACAACCCAGTGGGCCCTTAATGGAAACTATACCAACAAGTCAACAACAGGTGGCGCAGTGGCAGATGATCTCTCCTCGTTATGGGCAAAAAAGCCTAGCCCGATCCGGTCCAGTCTGGAACTCGTTAGGCTTCAATATTATAATTTTGTAAAAAAATTTGGATTTCGATTTTAAAAATAAAGTTGGACTTGGATTTTCTATAAAAAACTATACTCCTTTATTTTCTTTTAATCAATTAATCATTGTCGTTTTTTAAGATTCATTTGGTTCGTATGTTTGGTCATATGCTCACAAGATCGGCTCTCTATGAAGACTCCAAACTCGAATCCTTGCTCTCGAAGATTCTCCCTCTCACAATCTCCTCTCTTGTAAGCGGCAAGTTAAACAAGCCCGGGTACTTGGATTTCCTTGCAGTTTTTTTTTTCATTTCCAAATTGAAAAATAAAGAAGAAAAATGAGGTTTTGCGTTTAGCACATGAAGTTTCTGCTGATCTTATCCTCTTAATGGGCTTTACTCATTTGTGTTTCTGGATTTTAAGTCAAGAAAAAAAATTTTAGCGATTGGGTTTTGATTAGCGGAGAAAGGTAGTGTAAGGTATCTGCTAACAAGAATTTCATGTACTATTATGTGAAAATCATTAGTTGTTTATGTCTTGCTTTGAAAAAGTTCATGTGAATCGAATGTGACAATCATTTCTACCTACTGTAAAATACAATTAATAAGGCCATTAATTGTACTTTTAAATCAAACGAATGATGTTTAAAGAATGGACAAAATATACTTGAATTTGAAGATTTTCAAATTAAATGGCTTTTAGCAAAAGCATATTGAGCAGAGCTGGGTCCTTTTAGTAGTGAGTTTCAATTTCTCCCATGATTTGTTTTATGCATAAAATTGTAATACATGCATACATGATATATTATTCTTAAAGTGACTAATGATTGTTCATTATGTAGGTTATAAATCATAATGTAAAACTTGAAAAAAAAAACAGTTACTCAATCAAATTCTCATGTTTTTACCTTATGACATCGAAGATGTCTAGGAGGACATTCAAGAGGTGGAAGAAGAACAAGACAACAAAAGAAAG
>SKCR01052488.1:0-18197 GCA_019454045.1 Zanthoxylum bungeanum | reverse complement strand
TTCATTCTTCCATAACCCAACGGGAATCTATGGTGTCTTTTCAAACTGCATGTTAGTATGTATGCATGTAATGCATGAAATATACAATTCCATCAAGATTTTGATACAAGTTGGCCCATTATCATTTTAAAGCATTTGGTTATACTATTGCACGGTGCAAACTTGTCCCAGTTGAAAAGGCCCAACAAGTTTATACTTTTGCGATAACATGGCTAAATAACTTCAAATAATAAGAGGCCTAAACACAAAATGGCCCATCGGAATTTTAGAAGCTTTTGGCCCAATTTTCAAAGGACATGAACTTGTCCCAGTTTAAAAGGCCCAACAAGTTCACGTCTCTTAACAAAAAGTCTGACTGAATCCAAATGACGATGGTCCTAAACACAAGCATAAATAGATAATTTCTAAGGGTCATACAACTAAGGTTCACAAGTAGGTTTCAGGAGTGTAAATAAAAGCTCTCACTGACGAAGGATTGCCCATAACTAGGACTCCCCACTCAAGGGTTCAAACGACCAATTGAGCGCACCTTTTTTTACCTTACGGTACGTGCGAATGAGTTACGGTATGTGACTAACTGTCAAATGGATTTCCCATTGTAGATTCCCCAGAGAGAGGGTGGAGCGAACTCTCTTTAATACCCAAGTCTTTTAGGCTCTTATCGCCTTGGTGACAGAAATAAAGAACAAGTCCTCCAAATTAGTCTATCACAATGAGCTATGAGTAATGATCATCTAGGTGCCTCCACACCTTTTCCTTATAGAAATATAGTGAGTGAAGGAAGACACCAAACCATAACCTAGCCTTAATTGCCTTTGATTAAAATCCATAAACCCACAGTATACATGGTTAATTAGAGCAGAAATCATAAACATTGCAAGACATTATTTCGAGGCCGATTCTCTATCCCCAGTGGAGTCACCAGAGTGTAGGACACAGAAACTGGGCGACACATGCTGTTCTACGCTCGCGGCCTAGTTGGGAGTACAGAGTAGCATGTGGGGGACTAAACAGGAGAATAAAGGAGTCGCCACCCGGTGTGAATCGGGAAAATGATTTAAGGCCACACTCACCCATCGCAAGGGAAGACCTCAAACCGTTGGGTTCGGAATAGTCCCTTACTTATGTCATTTATAGTGAATAGATTTGTGGAATTTTAACCAAGTCTACTCAACATACATTCACAAAATAATCTAAATTCCTATAAGGCCTAAATCTAAGTTTGCATGCTTCAAAAGTAAATTCTTATAACGGTAAACATACGATATCACACAATAAACATGTTGAACAAATTATAATCTAAACATAACATAAATTAAAATCTTATTTCGAAGGAAAATAACTAAGTCATACTAAAAAAATAATGTGCGAGACTAAAGAAATAAATAACTTTCTAATGGCCTAATCATGCTCAAATACAAGATTGAATGAAATGAAATATGTGAATCTCTCGAGTGGTTCGTGGCATTGTGTCCCGAGTGCAAACCATAATACCGTCCACTCGGATTCGGCTACGAAATTTATGTCCGAGTTTCCATCCGATATACCGCAAGAGAGAAACACATATTCCATTCATTCGGAATCACATCACACACCAATCCATAATTCTCATGTGAAACAAAGTGCTTAAAATAAATAAAAATAAAATGTGATGAATAGAGAAAGTGCCCTCAGGTCTAACCTCTTTTTTCGTCTCTCGAAATTGCATTATACGGCCGTCGGAATGGTGAATGCCTCGTAACTCCTCCGGTTTACTGGTTCGTTGTTTTCCTTCGCTATTTCGCTGTTTTGGGCTGCTGTTTTCACTAGTTTTGCTGCAAATTTTTGCTGCTGTTTTTGCAGTGGTTTTAAAGTGCAGTTTTTTTGGTAATAAAGGGAGATTTAAAATGCTGTTTTTTTTTATGATTTTTGAGGTGTTTTGGAGTGCAGTTTGGGGCTGTTTTAGGTGCAGTTTGGGGCTGTTTTATGTGCAGTTTCGGTGGTCAAAACACTGCAGTTTGGGGCTATTTTTTTTTGCAGGTTTAAAGGGCTGTCTTACGGGTTTTTTTACAGCTGTTTTTCAGTGCAGTTTTTACGGGTTAAATGGGCTGTTTTGGGCAGTATTTTCGGTGGTGTTCGGTCTAATTTTCAGTGGGATTTTCGGTGATATTTGGGACAATTTTCACGGCAGTTTGAAGGGATTTTTAAGGGCTTTTGGCGTGAATCAGTGGCTGAAATGGAGAATGTTTTGGCGTGAGTAATAGGGGCTGGTGAGGGGTGATTTCCATGAATAATAGAGGCTGAAATGGGGGCAGTGGGCGTGAATAATAGGGACTGGTTGGCGTGAATAATAAGGGCTTATTTCCTGAACAATTGGCGTGAATTAAAGAGGTTTATTTCCTTGGAAATTTTGGCGTGAAGAAGCTTGAGAAGAGAGGTGTCTTTGTGATGTCTTTGGGCTATGAAGGTGCCATCAAAGTGCTAGGGCTTGGAAGTGAGCAAAGGGTTGTTTATATAGGCAATGGTGGTGGATTCCTTGTTTGAGAAAGAGACGGACTTGCTTTGTTGAAAAAAAATGGAAAAGGGAAGGCTAAGTCATGGGTGTGGGGTTAGTGAATTAAAAGGTATGGGAAATGTCATTAATGGCTTGGAAACTTGTTGAAAATGAAGGTGATTTGTGGTTTCTTTTGACTTGGAGGGGGGATGACATTAATGGCTTGGAAACTTGTTGAAAAATGGGGAGTAAGGTAAATTTTCAGTCAAATGTGTGGGGTATGCATGGTAGAAGGTTAATTTGGGTGTTTGAATAGTTAATGGAGGGGTAAATACATGTAAAGGGCGTGGGCCTTGGTTTAGGTGGGCTTGGTGTGTGTTTTGGTTTGGTTTCATGGGCTTTGGGCGTGGGCTTTGGTGACTAAGGGAGTGGGCTTGATTTGCGGGGGCTTGGGGGTATGATTTCCTTTTGAAACAGAGGTTCGACGAGCAACCCGAAGCTAAACAAGAGAACTAAGTCCAACAAGATGTCAAGTCTTGACCTTTCCCTTCCGACGTTCTTTTCCCGCGACTTCCACGACTTAAGAGGTAGTGCCTCCGTACGAGGCTAATCATTGGGACTTACATGCAAAAATGCAGTGCCTACACTTTCCATAAGATGTTACAAAATCAAAAAGGTTTAATGCCAATATTGATTTGTAACTTCCAAAATAAATCAAGTGTTTCCAAAACCTTTTGATTTGGAAAATACAACTTTAGCCTTCATTTAAATTATATCATATATAATTTAATTTATAATAAATAATTATCATATAATCATTTATTATACAAATCATACATTAACTTTTAATATATAGTTCCAAGTGTGACATAATTAATATTATTAGTCATATTAATAATATTTATTCTTTTGTAAGTATATAATTGGACTATCCAATTATACTAAATCTGCTATAGTATATTGAGTTAGCACGGGGACCAAATGGACCTACGGTTCCAAGCTCCAATAATCTCAGAATATTAATTAAACTCTTAATTAAATATTCTGAATTATTAACTCCGGGTTATTCCACTAAAAACCCGAAGTTGAACTCTCATTGCCGCAGATGATATATTAAGCTGAACAAAGTCGGTGTCCATCGATATAGTCATTAAATACAAATTGCCCCTTCATGAGTATCTCGTAATTAGAGTCGGGTCATAATATCCGTTATACCCCTCTAATTATTTTTACCTTAAGTACCATTGATTCTCTAATGAACGATTTATTCATAACTATTATGAATTTTAATCTTTCTATTCGTAATAGAAAGACTTGAGCTCTCAAATCGTTCAAGCACCGAATCAACCCTTAAGAAAGATACTCCTCTACTTCTCGCAAGGAGTGAACTCCATATCCATGTAAAACGTCCCCAACTACACAATAGACCATGCCCCCAAAATACGTAGCTATTGGCTGGGACTGCTACACCAACCTTACCTTTGCAAATCAAAGAACATGGCCTGCCATGCAGGTGTTCGTAGTACACTCAGGATTAAGATCAATCCATATATGACCCTCTAATATATCGAAATGACTTTCTTGGTTTAACATATATTATAAGAATGTCATTTCCATCTGGGTTCAGTCATATATGATCGCATCATACAAGGTGCCTCCATTCCCATGTCTCTACATGGACGATCCAGATCAAGATCGCCATATAAATATAGAATGGACCGCAACTATAAATAAAGCACAAACAAAGTATCTGCTTTATTTGCTCTCTATGGACTATTTAAGATTACTAACTTCAGACTTAAATCCTCTTATGTATGACACTCATACACTAAGTCTGAAGGCACATAAGTAATCTAGGGTATTTAAGATGATATATAATATGCGAAAATTAAACAAACAATTTGATAAACAAATAATGCATCGTTTTATTTCAAAACACATAAAACCGTTTACATCACATGTAGCTCTAGGGCATACATTCCAACAATAGTTCGGTGGCACGTATATCTTTACCGCTAAAAGGTGTTTTAGGCATCTTACCTAATAAACAAAATTCGTAGACGTCATATGAATTTGGAAAAAATTCGTCCAAGTACCCACTTTTCAAAAGTGTGGATATACGAGTCTTGTTAATGTGTCCTAAACGATAATGCCACAGATAAGCTTCATCCGTATTACTTAACTTGAGCCTTTTGTTTGTCATATTAATGTTTGATTCATTTATATTCACAATATAAAGAACATTATTAGCATCAGCAGAACATATCTCAAAATCATCTTTATAAACAAAACACCTGGTGTTTCGAATACAAAAGTGTACCCGCATTGGGTCAAATAAGATACAGAGATAATGTTTCTAGTCAATCTAGGTACATAATAAACGTCTGATAATGTAAGTACATGCCCCGATGGCAGTTCCAAAATTTAGGTCCTAACAGCCAAAACGGTGACCCTAGTCCCATTTCCAACTTGGAGGTCGATCTTTCCTGAAGCCAGTCTCGTGCTAATATGCAGATCCTGCACATAAGTACATATATGATACCACATCCAGAATCAAAAATCCAATTTTTAAAACTAGTAGTGGACATGTTTATTTCTATAACAAACATACTTGAAGCCCGTGCCTTGCCCGCTTTGATTTCCTTCATGTATTCCTTGTACTCATGGTAGTCACGCTTCCAGTGACCCCACTTCCCGCACTGCAGACATACATCTTGGTATTTGTCCTTGGCCTTCCTAGAAGACTTTGACGATTTAGTCTTGCTCTTTTTCTTGAACTTATTCTTTACACATCCAGTCGCCTTGAGCCAAGCCCTCGAAGACTGAGATGTTGAAGAAGAGTACGCCTCACGCTTCTTGCCCTTCAGGAGCTCTTTTTCTGCTTCGCGCATGTTGGACAATTATGACCCATAGCGTCACTATTTGTACAGATCATGGTGTTGTTGTACAAATTTACTATGTGACAAATGAGATTGCACTCTTATCATTTGTGATTAGATCACCTAGATGTATAAATGATGAGAGGTCATTGTGATTAGTTCCGGGATTGAGAATGATATGAGACATTATCAGTCCACGAAGGATAAATCATTAAATATCCCTAGTCAGAGTATTATCGAGATTGGACATCGATAAATACGTAAAAGACTAGTATTACATTTGTGAGCGTTATGAGGGCATAACGACATAGTTCTCATATATTGGGTATAGGATACTCATGCAAGTGTAATAGGAGGTTGTGTTTCACCGATGGTACGGGAAACAGCTTCGCTCTGGATAGACCCCGTCGGAATTCCATTGGTAGTATGATTATGTGTCTATGGAAATCCGAAATCAGGGTAGGTGTATTTGGTCTTAACCTGAGACTTGCACCGCTAATACTTACGACAATCAATATACTTTGGTTGAGGTCGTCCAGGGCTTTAACTTGTTCTGTGTACGCCAATGCTGGGTATATTGAGAATCGTAGTGTGTTGGGTGTGATGTCAAGACGGAAGTATCACTCCAGTCATAGTGGAGATGATGTCACGTAGGATACGGTACTGGTGCTCTTAAGTACTGCAGTCATCGGGATATTATGACTAGGTCATGTATATCCGATATAAAGACTAGTTACCAGACATCCGACATGTGCTTCGTACGGGGCAGACATAGTTCCAGCCCCTGGCCTAGCATGTGACAGTCCGATACTAGATCGACATACACGATACTACATATACTACTCCTGATATAGATTGTTTATTCCTGTAAGCATGTTTCTGGAGAATGGGTAGGCATGACACTTTGCTAGAAGCCAACCTTGTCCTGTTGAATCGGTGTAAACGTAGTACTAGGTACTTACGTGTTCGGATAGTCCGACAACCCGATTTACTGCCAACATATCCGGGGATCTCATGGGTCGCTTCCCGAAGATTCACCGATGACGTATGACTCGCACTTTAATTAATCTGGGATTAATTTAATGAGAGAGAAAATTAATCTTGGATTAATTACGGAGATATTTTATCTAGGATTAATTATCAATTAAAGAGAGAGAACGATTAATTTGGAATTAATCGATAAATTAATATATTCGATATATTAAACGAAATTGGATTTCGACACGGAATTAAAATTAGATTTTAATTCGGGCGAATGAATTAATTTATAATTAATTCGTTAGCGACGTGAATAGTGATTTCGCTAGGCGTAATCGTTTAATTACGTCGCAATGGAAAATTCGTTAATTTGGAATTAGCGAACCTGAGCCCGAGATTATTTGTGAGTGCATTCGCATTTCGAATTCGAGTGTGGCACGCAAGTCAAATCAAGCGTCAAATCATTAGTCACATCAAGAGTCAAATCACATGTCACTTTGAGTGATTTGACAAGTTGGCAATTGATTGATGTGAGTTGATGTGTATTGATTGAAAGCATTTAATGTTTTGCTTATTGGAAAACGTTTTTGGTATATATGTTTTATTTGTTTTTGGAAAACAAATTAATAAAACCTATTACATTTCTTTTTCCCTCCTCTCTCTCCTGGTTCACGGTTTCACTAGTTTTTGGAGCCAAAATTGTTCCTCTTTCTCTCTCGGCCTCAAGGCCATCTTCTTCTTCCTTCTCACTGGTTTGACCGAAAATGAAGAGAAGAAATTAGTGATTTTGTTGCAAGATCTTTGTGCTATCACACTCTAGGAGGCATACCAAGGTGTAAGGGCTGTGAGTTCGTGAGCATGGAAGTTTGTCACAAAGCTTGGAGCTTCAAAGGACATTCATGGCCGATTCTTGGAGGAGGAAGAACAAGCCACTGCCGAGCAGTCCCCACACCGAGCAGCCCACTGCCCAGCTTGGAGAAGGCAGAAAGTTGAAGTTCGTTTTGTTCTTCGTAGCATCTCAACCGATCTATGTGAGTTTTTTTCCGCACCTCCTTTGATTGTATTTACACTTGTTTCATGCTTGATAAATGATCTTAGGACCCTTAGAGGAAACCAATAGCGCAGTGTTGACATTAACTCTCCAAGAGTATGTTCTTGGTTCAGCATATTATAGTTCATGATAAACCAGCTCCAGCTGTCGGGCATAGATTGTTAGATCAAATCTATAGAAGTCTCAGCCTCGAAGATAATGCCCAGTTGTCCCAACTGTTCGATGTCAGCAATCATCTGTGACACATGCTGCTCGACAGATGTACCCTCTGACATACGAGCGCGAAAGAGCTTCTTTTAAAACTCATATCTCTGCGATTTAAGATTAGATCGATGAAGATCATGCAACTTCGCTATCATCTCATAGGGATCCAATCCCTTGTTCCGACGACGGAATTGTTGAGTCATAGCAGCAAGCATTATAGATTGAGCAGTCGAGTTGTCATCGCTAAGAGTCTTCCAAACCTCTAGCTCAACTAACTGATCAGATCTGGGCTTAGGCCTAAGAGGTCTCTATATAGTGTAGAGCAACTTCTTGGATCCCAGGACAATCCTGAGATTCATTCCCAGTCAGAAAAGTTTACGCCATTGAAGATATTATCGCCAATGATGATGTCTCCGACACTGTTCTTTCCTGTCATCTTAATTACAATAGTCAAACCATTCAATTAACGATGTATGGGTACAGTCTAATTGTTACAAGAAAAATAATAAAATATTATTCCAACTAATAAATATTTATAATTGTCGAAATAATTTGAAAGCACGTATATAGCGAGTATTTGAACGAAATTACAAATCAATACTAGCCTCCCACTATTTTTCGGCGAGCCTCTAACCTTCTATTGAGTACTCGGGAAACCTAGTTTCCTAGTGGGCTAGGATCCCGTTAAATAACACACAACCTTGACTTTGGCCAACAAGCTGTATGATATTTAACTTGGTAGATCTCTAAGATCAATTGGATCTCATCCAATTCCTAGATCCGGTAGGTGGACCTCCAAGTCCGAAACATATATACAATATATATGCCAATATATCCAATATATTTTTCTAACCTTTTCCTCTGAATCAACTAAGCCTTGGCTTTGGCACAACAAGCTTAATGATTCCAGTTAAACGGGACCCATTGACTTTGGAAAGCTTCGTAATCGATGTCTATGGACAAGAAGTGATCTTGACTTTGGCCAGCAAATCACAACTTGGACAAGACATACGATATGGAACAAAGCCTTAATGATTCAAATACATCCGCGATGGAGAAAGGTCTTGACTTTGGCCAACAAACCAATGCCAATCTTGGACCTTGAGAATGAATCACTCAATGGAAGGAAAACACTTAATATTTTTTGAGGTTTTTTCGCGTAATTGGCAAATAATTAATTATCTTTGATTAGGTCTCATCATACACCCTTAAGCATGCATTCTAAAAGCATAATAAGGCGCGATAAATAAATTAATAATGATATGCGGATGGAATTCTCAAAAATTATTCCTAGAACAAATCACTTCATTTCCTCTCCCCGGCTAGCACTATTCTAACTTCTACCCAATTACATATACATCAAAGAAACCTCATTAACATTGAGGGAATTGGTGACAAGAGAATTACAAAGAATAGGGAGATAATAGGCTGGACACACAGGACCAATTAATAATTCAAAAATTGCAACAATTTCCAAAATTGCCCTATGACCGGCGTAATCACACGAGTATAACGTAAGCGCACATAACGTTCAAGTAGTATAAAAAGTATCGATCCCACGAGGACTTAAAACCTTTTGTTATCAATTTATGAAGTAAATGTTTACAAGTATCTAATAGATTGATTGTTTGATTAGGTGGTGACTTTAAAACTTAAATTTAAAATAAGTAAATAAAATTACGCGAAAGTAAATTGAAGAAAGTTCAAATTTATAAAACTATCCAGGGTAGTGAATCCTTCCAATATCTTTTTAAAAGATGAAGTGGTTATCTTATAGTGGGTAATCTATTGATTTATTAACCTGGAACACGAAATTAGGTAAAAGCCTCTTCCGATGGTCAATTATAAATACCCAGTTTAATCCAATTAATCATATTCTTATATTAATTAAGTTATCTAAATTCATTAAGTTCAGGTTCCAATTATCCTTACCCCCGCCTGACAGGTATATTCCTATCCTGTAAGAAAATCTATTAAAGGGTTATCTATCCTCAAGAAAGATCGTGGGCTATTGAGTCTAGGGTCTTAAACCTAAAATCATCTTTTCCAAGTTCATTTTAAGTTTACCTAACCACTTTTATTAATGGCCAGTTTATAAAAACATTAAGATTAAGACTCAATAAATAAACCTTTATATTACCCAAACTGTAATTTAACCCCTTATAAACCGGTGATATTGGATTTCATCACAACCCCAGATAACTGGCTTAGTTACGACACATATTTACGGGTAGTAAAAATTTAAATAAAATAAAAGACATAAAGTAAATTGCTGAAATTAAATACTGAAAAGTAAATTGCTGAAAAGTAAATAAAGTAAAAGTAAAAAGTAAAAAGTAAAAAAATAAAAGTAAATTACTAAAAGTAAATTGCTGAAAAATAAATTGCTGAAAAGTAAATTGCTGAAATTAAATAAAGTAAAAGTACAATAAAAGAAAATGATGGGGTTAGAGGATCAACTTTTATTACTACTATTTTAGATATCTCCCTTAATATAATACATTAACTTTGCGTGATAATTACCAATCAGCCATATAGGCGGTATCCTGATTAAGTCAAATTAATAATTAATTACCAACCGACCAACCAGGCGGTATCCATACTTAGTCAGGTTAAAACTAATTTATAATTAATTACCAACCGGCCAATATAGCGGTATCCTCATTAAGTCAAGTTTTAAATAGTTTATATATTATATAGATTAATCTAAATCGCAATAATAAAAGTTTTACCTTTCACCCCAGCAAAGGAGAATTACCTCCTCGTTGCTTGAAAAATAAAAACTGCAAAAGTAAAGAAAGGGAAGGATTGTGCGTAAAAGTAAATTGCGGAAAGTAAAAACTAAAAAGTAAAGAAACGAAAGTGCGAAAGCAGAAATTAATTACTGAAAGCTGTAAATAAATAAACAAGATACAATAAGCTGTAAATAAATAAACAAGATACAATCTTCTTATTTATTTTTTAGGAATTTCAAAGAAAAAAGTATGAATTTACAAATGAAATGGCTTGGTATTTATAGGCAAAATTTTGTCTCCATCAAATCATCCATCAAATTCTCCACCAAATCCATTATTAATTACTCCACTAATTACTCCACCAAATCCATTATAAATTGCTCCAATAATTGCTTATCATGTTTGATGATGATTTGATAATTTTATTATTTATTTATTAATTTATTTTTTACTTTGAAAATGATTGAAAATGACTTTAATAATTACACACAACACACTTCTGGATGGTTCATCAATTTCGGTCATGAAATATTCAGAATTCGAAAATATTTTGTCTTTCAAAGTTGTAGATCTTTGAGTCTTCTTTAATCTGGAACTTGAATCAGCTCAATTCGATATCGGAGTAAAACGTTATGCCCAACATACTACATATGCACAAAAACTGGAATTTCCAAAATTGCACTTTGTCAAAACGCCCTTTCAAGTTTCCGATCTCCAAAATTAATATATCAAGTCCAATAATTGTCCTTATTGGACCCACATTTCATCCTAAATGATTTCATTGAGTCCTAATATTATTTTATATGCAAAATAAACTAAAACATATCAAAATGTTCATCAAACCCGAGAAACTAAACGAAATATAAGTAAAAAGGGGTGGTAAATATTGATATATTTTCCGCTCATCACCCTCACCCTTCTAATATCCATCCGATATACATTATTCATACAACACATTCATGTATTCACACAAACCATGTTATTCAATCAATCTAATCCAATTAATTAATCTTTGAATTAATGACCATCCAATGTTTAAACAACGATTTGATTTGTGCTAGTGCAACTCGTTTAAGAATAAATACTTAAAGTACGTATTGTTGAATTATATCGAACTACAATTTTTAAATCCAATTTATTTGTATTCGATACTAATTCTAATTTAATTCCAAATTAAATACTTACACTTATTTATGTGCCTTAAAGACTTTGATTCCAAATCCAATCTTAATCGGTCTCAAAGGCTCAATAACATCCAATGTCATTTTAATTAAAGTCCAATGGGCTTTTAATTAATTCTTAAGGCATGGGCTTTGGCCATAATGGATCAAACCCAAAATGCCAAGGCCCAAATAGGAATCACCATATTGCCAACAAATCAATTTAGGCCCATTAGGCCCAATTAAATTTTTTAAAGGCCCAAGTGATATATTTGGACTTTATGGAATTAGTTTTGGGCCCAATTGGATCCAATTCAAATGTCCAAAACCAAACATGGTCTAACCAAGCCCATTAAGCTCAAAAACACACTTTTAGCCCAATTCAAAATTAAAGGCTAATTATTATAATTTCAATATTCCAAATATCATAATTATTATAATTAAAGTGTATTAGCCATGATTATTAATTAAGCTAATATTCCAAAACACCAATTAAAATAATTAATCATGCTTTAATTAATCAATTTATGTTCAACACAATTGAAGCAAAACATATCATTCCATGCTTATTATGCTCATTATTATTTAAAATAATCTTAATCGATTTTATTTCAATATAATTAAATCAACAATCAACATATATATCATGCATTAAACGCATCAAATGGTCTAAAATAAAAAAAAAATCACAATGTGTAGTCCACTATAGGGTATTCGGGCAAGGTAAGTATATTTGGGATTTTTGATCCAATCAATTTTTTCTCAAATCTAATCATGCATAACTTTAAATTATCATAATCTAAGCATACTCAAACAATCAATTTGAAGAAATCATGCTCAAAATAAAAAACCCCAAATTAAAGTCTTAAGAACCCTAGAAAAAATCATGCTTAAAATTGGCTCATGATACCATCGTTAGTGTTCCCAGAACATGCCAAGGATCTATTAAGCATGATTATGTGTGAATAAGATCATTAAAAGGTGCGGAATGACTTACAATGATCGGATTTGAATTTCAAAAATTTTGTTGTCTTCTTGAAGCTCCAAGCTTTGTGTGTTGATTCCAACTCTTAATGAGTTTCCCTATCACCTTTGTTAACTCCTTGAAGTGCTAGCTTGATTGATTTTGCAACAAAATAAAAGAAAAGAAGAGTGGATGTTCACGCCCATTTTAAGGTTCTTGGTGTGTCTTTGGCTTGTGTGTTTTGTGTTGGATGAGAGAGACTTGTATTTGGTAAAAGGTTTTTTACCCTTTTCACCCAAAACCAAGTAGTTGGGGTTTTGGTTTCACTTAAACCAAAACCAAGTGGTTGGAAAGTAAGTGGTTTTCGCATAAATGCCAACTACTCTCCCAACCACCACTTCACATATGTGAAGTGGGCCCCACCTTTTGAATTCAAAATTCAAAATTCAAAAGATCTCTACGAATATTTGCCGCGGCTCGGATCCATTTTATCCGACTAAATGAATTTTCACCGCTAAATAATTAAATCTAATTTAATTAAATAATGATACCGTTTACGAATTAATTCTAAATTAATCCGTTCGCTCGTATTAAAGTCCAACTTTAATTTCATATTGAAATCTAATTCCAATTAATATATCTGATATATTAATTTTAGCCCATATAAATAAATTATATAGAAAATTCCAATTTAACTATTAAATTTATTTTACCGATTAATTCCAAATTATTCGCGTTCTCTCTCTTCCAAACACATTTAATCCCAGATTAAATAATGCCTCAATTAATCCCAGATTAATTTTCTCTCTCTCTCAATTAATCACAGATTAATTTTCTCTCTCTCTTAATTAGTCAACTGTCATCGTTGAATTTTTGGGAAGCGACCCAAGAGACACCTGGATATGTTGGCAGTAAATCTGGTTGTCGGACTATCAGAACAAGTACGTACCTCGTACCACGTGCCTACCGATTTACAAGACATGGTTGGATTGTAGAAAAGCATCGTGCCTACCCAATTATCCAAAAATATTCTTAATGGAATATATAATCTCTTTCTGGCGTAGTATACGTAGTATTGCGTATATCGATCTAGTATCGGATGTCACATGCAAGGCCCGGGGCTGGAATAGTGTCTGCCCCGTACGAAGCATATATCGGATCATAAGCAACTAGTCTCTTTAATCAGATAATCATGACCTTGTCATATTATCTCGATGGTTGACACTTCTATCTTGACATCACACCCAATACACTACGATTCTCAATAAACCTAGAAGAGGCGTACACGGAACCTGTTAAATTCCTGGACGACCAAAACCAAAGCATATTGATTGTCGTAAGTATTAGCGATGCAAGTCTCAGGTTAAGACCAAATACACCTACTCTGATTCGGATTCCCATAGACACATAGTCATACTACCAATGGGATTCCGAGGGGTCTATCCAGAGCGAAGCTGTATCCGTACCATCGGTAAACACAAACTCCTATTACATTTGCATAAGTATCCAATACTTAAATATATGATAACTATGTTGTTACACTTCCATAACATGCATAAGTGCAATACTAGTCTATTCCGTATTATGGATGTCCAGCCTCGATAATACTACGACTAGGGATATTTAATGATTAAACCATTGTGGATTGATACTGTCTCATATCTTATTAATCTGGAACTAATCAAAAGGACTTTTATCATTTTTATATCCAAGTTATAAAATTACAAAATGATAAAAGCAATTTCCATTGTCACATAGTTAATTTGTATAAAAACCACAATGTCTTTTTCCAAATAGTGACGCTATGGGTCAAAATTGTCCAACATACCCGGCCTAAGCTCTAATTGGAATATGAAAATAATTATTACTTCCTAAGTAACATAAATGGTATGCAAAAATAAGAAAACTACTTTATAAAAAGTAAACCAAACCCAAAGAAGTGATAAACTAATACCCAAACAAGTAAAACAAAACTTAATCCATATAAAATAAGGAATAGCAAACATAACTACTCAATAAGCTTTCATCCTACATCATTTCGACAGTGGCTATAATTTGTTTTTCAAGGTTTCATTAAGGATGGCATGCCATATCCTTTAATGATATGAAAATTTCAAAAGGATTAAATTCTGATATGACATCTAGAGACTAGCATATTTCAGTAAGTGTTTCAACTATGGAAGTATATTCAGTGACAAAAATGAGAAATTTGCTAGTGACTCAGCATTAATCAAATTAATTTAGCACATTTCAAATATTTGATCAGAAAGGAGAAAAAACTACCTTAGCCAATCATGGTAAGCAACAAAAAAAATGATCTGATTGTAGGTAACAGACGTGGACGACGCTGTTCCGGGATCGCGGTCCGGTTGGGAGTATGGAATAGCCCGCGGGGGAACTAAACCGGAGAAATAACATGGAGTCGCCACCCGATGTGAACCGGGAAAATGTGATTTAAGGCCTCACTCACCCCTCGCAAGGGAAGACCTCAAACCGTTGGGTTCGGAACGGTCCCTTATTTATGCCTCTTGTAATGATATAATTTATGCAATAAATTAACTGAATCTAGGCAACATATATTTCCAAGTGTACTCTAATTTTAAGTTCACATGCATAAAAATAAGGCTCATATCTAAGTTTGCATATATCCTATATCGAAGTTTGCATGCTTAAAAGTAAATCGGAATAACGACAAACATACCACTTCATAAGCACATTATATTCATGGATACGGAAACGCAAGCAAACAATAATCATACAAGCATGTATAAAAGTGAATCGGAATAACGGCAAGTATATAATTTCATAAATACATTATACTTATACATGCGGGAACATAAATAAATAGCAATTTCACAATCATTGGTAATAAAGATAGACAACTAGGTATATAATGCAAAGAGATGACTAAAGAGGCAATTAAGCGTTGAAATAAATGTGCCATGATGCGATGCAAACGAAGATAGACTATAAATATGAAAGAAACAAGATGCAATATATGCCCACATCTATATAGGACTCCAAGTGTCTGATTAAACATATCTCACGTTCAATTGAACGTACTTTGTCCGGCGCGGCAAAACGTTGTGGCAAAGGTAGCCCTTAGGCATTCTATCCCTCAACATGGAGGACCTTTAGTCCAACTTCATTTGCCCATGCGCAATGCAATATGATGCATGATTATGCAAGGAAATTTCATACAAAAAGCAAATAACTGAATAATAAAAGGCGCACCAAAGTATTGTCGTAAAGGTAGCGTTTTAGACTTTTCTTTTCTCAAATGGAGAATCTTTAGACTAGCATACTAAGCCCATGCGCAATGTAATATGATGCATGATTATACTAGGAGATGTCATACATAAAGCAAATAACGGAATAATAAAAGCGAGGTATTGTCGTAAAGGTAGCCTTTTAGACTTTTCTATTCTCAAATGGAGAACCTTTAGACTAATATACTAAGCCCATCCGCATCACATTACAATGCATATAAAATAAAGACAACAATATAGGACTTCGCATGCTCAATTAAACACATCTCACATTCAACCAGACACACTTCGTCCAGCGCGGCAAAACTTCATGGCAAAGGTAGCCCGTAGGCTTTTTATCCCTCAAAATGGAGGACCTTTACTCCAACTTGATTAGCCCATACGAACCATATCATCAATACATAAATAAATATATACACAAAGTAAATGGCGGAATAATAAAAGAGCGCGGTGAAGTATCGTGGTAAAGGTAGCCTTTTAAGCTTTTCTTCCCCCAAATGGAGAACCTTTAAACCAACATAACAAGCCCATGCGCTTTACATTACAAGGCATACAAAAATAAAGACAACAATATGGGACTTCATATGTCCGATTGAACATATCTCACATTCAATCAAACATACTTTGTCCGGCGCGGCAAAGTATTGTCGTAAAGGTAGCCATTTGGACTTTTCTTCCCTCAAATATAGAACCTTTAGACCAACATACTAAGCCCATGCTCACTATATCATCAATACACAAGCAAGTAACGTGCGGAAAGTAAAATACAGAATATAAAATGCGAATAATAAACAAACAAGATAAAATAAAGTGAAAGATGTGTCATTTGCTCATGTGGACGTGAAGTTGTTTCCCAAGTACAGACCGCACTACCATCCATTATGATTCGGCTACAGAATTTACGTCTGGGTTTCCATCCTATATACCATAAGAGACGACGCATTTTCCCATCCATTCAAGGCCACAATATGCATTAACCAACGACTTTCATGCGAAAAAGATTAAATAAATAAATAAAATATGAATAAAAATAAATAAGAAAGATGCTCTCAGGTCTAACCTTTTATGTCGACTCTCGGAAGCGTATTACAAGGCTGTCGGAAGGGCTAGCACTCTGTAACTTTTCTGGTTCGCTGGTTCACATCTTTCCTCACTGTTTTCACTATTCCGGCTACTATTTTCACTCTGTTTCGCAGCTAGTTTTGCTGTATTTTTTGGTCACTATTTTTGGTGTATTAATGGACTATTTTTTGTGATTTTAAGGGGGTTGGGGCTGTTTTTTTGTGTGCTTGTTTAAGGGTTTTAAATGCAGTTTTTATTCACTGTTTTAGGTGATTTTGGCTACTGGTTTAGGGGATTTGGGCTGTTTTTTTTTGTCATTGCAGTGCAGTTTTGGGGACTGGTTTCGGTGGTTATGAGGTGTAAAAATAGTACAGTTTATTCGGTCACTGCAGAACTGTTTGGGGTACATATTTCGGTGGATATATGACCGGCGTAAACACACACGTATAACGCAAGCGCACGTATCGTTCAAGTAGTATAAAAATATCGATCCCACGAGGACTTAATTCCTACTATTGTTATTAATTGTTGAATCTATTTATTTACAAATATCTAATTAAAGGGAGTTGCTTGATTGATTTGGTTGATTGCAGATTTGCTAAATAAATAAATAAAAAGATAAAAGAAAATACTAAGGAAAATAATAAAGACACAAAGATCTAGGGTTGTGAATCATTCTAATATCATTTAAAAGATGAAGTGATTATTTTATGTTTGTGAAATAAATCGGTTTACTAACCTGGAACACTAAATTATGTAAAAGCCTCTTCCGATGGTTAGACACAAATACCCAGTTTAACCCAATTGAACCATATGTCTATGTCAACCAAATTACCTGGATTCATTAAGATTAAGTTCCAATTATGGTTATCCCCGCCCGACAGGTATATTCCTATCCTGTAAGGAAATCTGTTAAAGGGTTATCTATCCTCAAGGAAGATCGTGGGCTATTAAGTCTGAGGCTGGAACCTAAAATCTCTATGTCTAGTTCATTTTAGATTTACCATATCAATCTTATTGGTGATCAGACAACAAGAAGCATTAAGCTTAAGACTTAATAAGTAAACTTTTAAATTACCCAAACTATAAAATAATCCCTTATAAACCAGAGATATTAAAATTCATCACAACCTCAGATAACTAACACATAACTAGGGCTAGTAAAAACTTAAAAGTAAAAGACATAAAGTAAAAACTGAAAAGTAAATTACAATAAAATAAAATGCTAAGGTAAAAGGAATTACTTTTACTACTACTAATTTAGATATCTCTCATAAAATAATATATAAACTTGTGATAACATTACCAACCGACCAATCTGGCGGTATCCTGATTAAGTCAAATTAAGTCCAACCAGCCATTAAGGCGGAACCAAAATTAACTTTACCATCCGACCAATCTGGCGGTATCCTTGATTAGTCA
>SKCR01052487.1:0-18228 GCA_019454045.1 Zanthoxylum bungeanum | reverse complement strand
TTTAACAAATTGCTAATTCCATAATGGATACCTATGCTTTGTACACAGAACTGATGGATCCTATCTTGATACGCATAAGATATCATGAGGATCAGTCCACAACCAACGAACAGAAGAAGGTCTGATCTAAATAGATTGGTGACATGACTACCATCAAAGTGTGGAGGATACCTCATATATCCACAGTGGTATCTCAAGTTGAAGGATCACTATGCTCACTCAACCGATAATATTCTTATTGACATTGGTGTACCATCTATTAAGAATCTTCAGTGAGTCGTTCAATATTTATTTGATATAAACACCTATGTGTCTATACGAGTCTCCCGAGACTCATGGTTCATTGAGAAACCATTAGAATCCAATATTCCAATATACGACACGTATTGTCTCAACGGGTTTACTTACTAACCAAGTAATTGTAAATCTTGACCAGGAACAGTTAAAGAATGATATTGTTATGATACTGCTCAATGTCAGTTGCGACGCTTTTACAACTGTATGATAACCAATCACTATATGGTCATTTATGTCTTTACCATAAAATAAAAGAATTTATATTATATAAAATATTTATTTTATTCATTAATAAAATATATACAAAATTATTTACAGGGAAATACATAAGAAATTGGTGCTGATAGCACCAACCCTAGCAATATCTTTATATACATCTTAGTGAGCATAGATATATTTAGACAACATACTCTTTTTTTTAATCATATTTACCGACTGAATAGGATAAAAATAATTTCTGACCAATTACCGATCGAAATATTACCGACCGAATATTTAGTCGATAGTCGGTCGGTAATTAGACGCAGAATATTAATTTGATAGCATTTTATATCGCGAACAATTACCGACCAAATTTTTGGTCGGTAAGTGATTTCATAAATAGCGACGAAATGAATATTCTAACATTATCTTGAAAGTAAAAACTAAGAGAAATATAAAATCTTCTTGATCATTTCATAAGCTCATTACATATATCTTTATATACATCTGATGAGTGGTAAATCTATCACTATTTCCCACTCATTTAACCTAATATTTTGTATAGTTTCTTGAGTTTTGTGAATATTTTGATGTGTTTTGTGTTATTTTGTAGATAAATAAAGTTTCAGGACATTCTGGAGGTGATTTTGGGCCAAAACAATGAAAACGGACAAAAAGGGCATTTTCATCATTTGGGTGTCGCGATGCCCAACCCTTGGCGTCGCGACGCTCAGCATGCGCCGGACCTGCTAATTTGCGCCGTGAGACACGTGTCAAAATATGATTGGTCGAATTTGCTAACGTGCGCCGATCATGCTAACATGCGCCGTGCCACGTGTCACCATCAGAACCGATCTGCTAAAATGCGCCGCGCCACGTGTCGCAATCCTATGGTGCCGACAATCGTCAGTGCCACGTCATCATGATGTCATCAATGACGTCAGCATCATTATTGAGTCATCCGAATAAGAATCTGAACCGGCGAATCAGCAAGTGACACGTGTCACTGTTCCAGCATCGCGACGCTGAACCCTTCCAACGTCGCGATGCTGGAGGCCTATCTGCGCCTATAAATAGATCTCAGAATTTTGAATTCAAATGTACCTTCCTCTCTGAGTTCTCTGATGTAAATAGGGAGTTCTCTTCTTAGTTTCTTTAAATTTCAGTTTTGTAATAGTAATAGTAATTACTTTCTGTAATAGTAATAGTAACTTTACTATTTGAATAGTAATAGTAATTTATTTTTTACTTTTTACTTTTTACAGTTTTACTATTCTACCATGAGGAGGTAACTTCCCCCTGCTAGGGTGAAAGGTAATTCTTTTACTATTGCTATTTAGATTAATCTCCCATAAATATAATATATTCACCATTTAAAATTTGACTTAAAAAGGGATACCGCTATATTGGTCAGTTGGCTATTTAATTTAAACTGGTTAAACCTGAATAAGTAAGGATACCGCCAGATTAGTCGGTTGGTAATTTAATTTTGGTTCCGCCTTTATGGCTGGTTATTATGATTCCGCCTATATGGCTGGTTGGACTTAATATTGACTTAATCAGGTTACCACCTATATGGCTGGTTGGTATTATCATCACGAGTTAATATATTATATTAAGGGAGATATCTAAATAGTATATAGTAGAAGTTAATTCCTTTTACCTTAGCATTTTATTTTATTGTAATTTACTTTTTCGCATTTACTTTACCGCACTTACTTTCAGCATTTTTACTTTATGTCTTTTTCATTAGCCCTAGCTATGTGTCGTAACTAAGTTAGTATCTAGGGTTGTGATGAATTTCAATATAACCGGTTTATAAGGGGTTAGTTTATAGTTGGGGTAATTTAAAGATTTATTTATTGAGTCTTAATCTTAATATTTTTTTATTAACTGGCCATTAATTAAATTGATTAGGTAAACTTAAAATGAACTAGACATATGGATTTTAAGTTTAAGACCTTAGACTCAATAGACCACGATCTTCCTTGAGGATAGATAACCCTTTAATAGATTTCCTTACAGGATAGGAATATACCTGTCGGGCGGGGGTAGCCATAATTGGAACTTAATCTTAATGAATCTAGGTAATTTGATTGACATAGACATATGGTTCAATTGTATTATACTAGGTATTTGTAATTGACCATCGGAAGAGGCTTTTACATGATTTAGTGTTCCAGGTTAATAAATCAATATATTACCCAACTATAAGATAACCACTTCATCTTTTAAATAATATTGGAATTAATCACAACCCTGGATAGTTTTTATAAATTTGGATTTTTCTCAACTTACTTTTACGCAATTTTATTTACTTGTTTTAAATTTAGAATCATTCTCATTTCAAATCAATCAATCAAACAACCTGTTAGATACTAGTAATCATTTGGCCCCATAAATTGATAACAAAAGGTTTTAAGTCCTCGTGGGATCGATACTTTTTATACTACTTGAACGATACGTGCGATTGCGTTATACGCGTGTGTAAGCACCGGTGACGATCTTAATGAGCTTTGATATATTTGGATAACACACTCATTTTTATCCTATTTACCGACTAAATAGGATAAAAATAATTTCTGATCAATTACAGATCGAAATATTACCGACTGAATATTTAGTCGATAGTCGGTCGGTAATACAACGAGGAAGATTAATTTGATACCATTTTATGCCGCCAAAAATTACCGACCAAATAATCAGTCGGTAAGTGATATCATAAACAGCGACGAAATGAATATTCTAACATTATCTTGAAAGAAAAAACTGAGAGAAATATAATATCTTCTTGATCATTTCATTCTCATCATTACATAAGCTCATTACATATATCTTTATATACATCTTAGTGAGCTTAGATATATTTGGATAACACACTCATTTTTTATCCTATTTACCGACTGAATATGATAAAAATAATTTTTGACCAATTACCGACCAAATATTTAGTCGATAGTCAGTCAGTAATACGACACGGAATATTAATTTAATACCATTTTATACCGACAATAATTATCGACCAAATATTCGGTCGGTAAGTGATATCATAAATAGCGACGGAATGAATATTCTAACATTATCTTGAAAGCCAAAACTAAGAGAAATTTAAAATCTTCTTGATAATTTCATAAGCTCATTACATATATCTTTATATACATCTTAGTGAGCTTAGATATATTTGGATAACACACTCATTTTTCAATCTTAATATTTTCTTAGTGAGTTTCCAAATATTGTTGTAAATACAAACTTTTATTATTCAAAGACTTATGTGAAATCCCTTGTGTGAGTTATGAGTACTCTTAAGGGTGGAGTTGGTATAAAAAGTTTGAGGGAAGTCTTGATGAAAAATCTCTAGGTTGTAAGTTTATTGAAACTAGTGGAACCTTCAAGCAAGCTTAAAGAGAGTGGACATAAGCAAGTAATTGTATATTTTTCTCTTATCTTTAGATTGTGTAATTTTATTTAGAATCATTATTATATTTTATAATTATTGGTACCGATTGAAAATTTGAAATTATTAAGATTTATAATTTCGCATTAATTTTTTTAATTATCCAATCCACCCATTGTGACTATAATTGGTAGTTGCACTACAACAATTATGGCTTTTAGCGTCCAATTAATTAGCGTCGAAATAATTTTTGACGTAAAAAACCAATTTTAGCGTCGTAATTATTATTCGACTTTCGACGCCAAATATTCAATTTTTTTGGTCGAATACATATATCGACGCTAAAAGTTATACATTTAGAGTCAAATATCTTATTCGACGCCAAAACTAGAAATTTAGCGTCGACTAAGTAGCGTCGCTAAAGGCTTAAATATTTAGTGTCTAAATTTTAAGTCGACGCTAAAAATGAGACATTTAGCGTCGAAATAGGATAGTCGACGCTAAAGATTGTACAATTAGCGTCGAATTTATTGTTTCGACGCTAAAGATAGATTAAAATGTAGAATGCCACCAACCCTTCTCCCCCTCTGTTTTTTCTCTCATTCTCTTCATTTTCATCATCTGAAATCTGAGAATTTCTCCTCTACAACCTCACAACTCTCCTAAAAATTTTCAATAAAATTGTAATCAATTTCCCATAAGGTAAATCTTCTTTCATATTTCTTTATTATTTTCAATTTTTATGATTATGTTATTTATATACTTTTTGTTAGTGATTTATGATTCATATATGTAGATTAAGTTAATTAATTAACAAAATAGAATTTTTCTGTAAACTATTTAATTTATCAACCAAATATATATATATATGCTTAAATAAATAATTAATGAATTAGTAATGTTGATTAGTGTAATATGATATTTAATAATTATATTATTATATTTGGATATTTCGCTGAAATGGATAGAAATTTGATGAGCTCGCTGGATAGATTGAGTGTTGAATATCATAATGGAGTGTATGAGTTTATGGAAGTCGCAAAGCAACACATTGATGCAGAAAGTCGTGTTCGGTGTCCATGTACAAATTGTTTGAATAGGAAATGGAAACGGTTAGATGAAGTTCATAATCATTTATACATGCCAGGAATATCACTAACTTACCGTACGTTGATTTATCACGGTGAGCAGTATCATTCTCAATCACGGTTTATTGATTCCGGTGAAGGGAGCAGTAGTTACAATCAACCTGAAAACGATGAGATAACTGATGTTTTGCATGACTTACAACGTCCATAACTTGGTCATAGTGTCAGTGGTGACATGTCAGTGTTAAGTGGAAATGATCAAAATTTATTTTGTGAACTACTTGATGAGGCAAAAAAAATTACATTTTAAGGTGTTGGAATGTCGATCTTGAATTTCGTTGTGAAATTATTACACATTAAAGTGATCAACAGAATGACCAACAAAATTATTGATATGATGTTAGAGTTACTGGGCCAAATGTTACCGGTTGGAAGGTAATTGCCTAAGTCGTACTATGTGACAAAGAAAATATTGCGTGATGTGGGAATGGGGTATGAATTCATTCACGCTTGTAAGTTTGATTGTGTATTATTTCGTGCCGAGTATGAATCACTTGAATATTGTCCGATATGTGGTGAAAGTCGATGCAAAGTCTCTGGTATGGGGAAGAAAGTGCCTCAAAAGATATTACGATATTTCCCTTTAAAGCCCAGGCTGCAGAGATTGTTCATGTCACGACACACAGCGACTAACATGATGTGGCATCATGAAAAGAGGATCGGTGCAGACTGCATACTTAGACATCCTGTGGATGGAACCGTGTGGAAAGAATTTGGCGGAGGAGTAAATTATTTAATGTTCAACATGAACCTCAGAGTATGCCCAGTCCATTGTCTGGATTCGACGTACTTTGCCAACATCAACATCTCAGAGACAGCACACCAGGTAAACATCCTAATAATAGAGATAAAAATAGAAAACGCTTACCTGAAGAGTTGAATTGGACAGGAAATAGTATTTTCTTTGAGTTAGAATATTGGGGGACTCTGAGTTTGTGACATAATTTGGATGTAATACATATAGGAAAAAAATATGTGAGAGTTTAGCGGGCACACTATTCAATATTCCGGGTAAGACAAAAGACATTGTAAATGCTAGATTGGACCTACAAGATCTTAGAATTTGCAGTGAAATGCATTTACAAGTCACTGCCCAGAACAGCAGCAAATTTGTTGTTGTTTTGCTGATACGAAATGGAACTACTAAGGGTGGATCCGATCTTCGTCAATGAGTTGATCCGATCTTACACATTTTTGCTCGATCTATCGCTTGTAGAGGCATGCCTACGTCCATATTTTATTTGATGCCGGGATTTCTCTTCTCTTGTTTGGCATCTTCAGCTGGCGTCTTTGGTTACTTTGCTTAGGTTGGTTTGGTTTTGTAATGTGTTTTCTTTAGTTTGCTTTGGTTTAGGGTAATGTGTTTGGTTTGGTTTAGTATAGTTTGGTTTGGTTTTGTAATATAATGTTCATACATATACTATAAAATGCATGTGTTTGGTTGGTTATATTACATTCAAAATATATTCATGATTCATGCATATAATAGGTTAGATCCAAACCCCCGCAAGTGAGTTATTGTGATGGAAACTTAAAACTTTGTGTGTTTTTACAGATGGCACCGGACAATCGCAGACGGGCTAATGCGACTCCATTTACATCAGCAATAAAAACTGCCATTGGTGGAGTCTCTGCTAGCACAGGTGAGTCTAGTACAGCGAAGGGTCGAGGACGCACCCGTGGCCTGGGGTTGGCTAAGTACGTTAAGGCTAACGTGTTGGGGTTGGTGCTCAGAGCGCCAATTCCCGGTTGTATTTTTGTTAAATACTTCTGTAAAATGTTATTATCAGTAATAATATATGCAGTTTCTATAATATAATCTAATCTTTTATATGGTAAATACGTAATGACCTTAGAATGATTATTCATAGTACAGTTGCAAAAGCGTCGCAACGGACATTGAGTCGAATCATGACGTTGTCATTCTCAGACAGTTCCTGGTCAAGGTTTACACTACTTGGTCAGTATAGTAAACCCGTTGAGATCGGTACATGTCGTATACTGGAATATATGATTCCAATGGTTTCTCAATGAACCATAAGTCTTGGAGACTAGTATAGACATGTGGGTGTTTATAGCGGATAAACACTGAACGACTCACCGAAGATTCTTAATGGATGGTACACCAGCGTCAATAAGAATCTTCTCGGATTGAGTAGCACTAGTGATTCTTATACTTGAGATGCCATTGTGAGCACATGAGACATCTTCTACACTTAGATGGCAGTCACGTCACCGATCTATTTAGATCAGACCTCCGCCTGTTCATTGGGTGTAGATAGATCCTCAGGGTGTCCTATGTGTGTCAAGATAGGATCTGTCAGTTCTGTGTACCAGAGCATAGGTAGTCCATATGATTAGCAATCAGATAAAACTATGGGCCCGTGGTATAGTTTAGAAGCTAGTTCTAAACATTCTTTTAGAGATTGCTAATGGAATAGTCGACTGGATAATCCCTATAGAGATTTGACGTTTATATCTGTATCTCTGGGATTTATCCGGATACCTGTGACGGAGGAATTATACATTTGCCATGACCTCGACCTGTATGTTCAGCGAGATTATCCGTGATCGTCATAATCTACGGGTGGATAGATTATGGACACGAAATTTGGTTTCGTGACGGATATACCTGAATCTAGAAAGTCTCAATAATTAAACATACTCGTAGAGCACTAGAGCAACATTAATAAATAATATTGATTATTTATAAAGTCGTTTAATGGTTAAACGCAAGATACGTGCTAAAGAGACTAGATAGTCATTTGCTTAATTATTGTGTATTTACATTTAATACTTGATTATTTAAATACACATTAATTAATAGTCAAAATGAGTATTTGACTTTATCCTAAATGAATATATGTTTAATATTTAATGTAAATATTATACATATATTTAATATATTTGTATTTGATTAATTAATTAATTATTTAATTGTTAAAATTGATAAATTAATTAAAATATAAATATCTTATGTTAGGATATTTAAAGTAAATGACATTAGTTGCAATTGTTGACTTAAATAAATATCTAATAAAGTTGTATTAAGATATTTATGCAAGTTGACTAAATGAAATGTTAAATGAAATTGAAATTAATTTTGTTTGTATATGCTTGTGAATTTCGGCCATAGGGTTTTTTTATGCACAAGTATATATTGTTTTCATTTCATTTTCATTTCACAACCTAATACACTTTACAAGAAACACCATTAAAGAAAACAAAGAAAGCAAGTGAGAAGGAGAAAAGGAAAAACTCAAAGAAAAGCTTGGATTTTGTAAGTTTTTCAAACTTACTATTAGAAAGGAATTTGTTCCTTAGGATCTAGGCAACATCTTGTGATGTTCTTAAGTTATTCTTTTCTTTATTTCTTGTGTTTTTGATGATGGAAATTTGGTTGAAAGTGTTGAGCATGTGTGATGAAGAAAGCTTGTAACTATTGTAGTTATAAAGATTCTTTAAAGGTTTTGGAAACCATGTTGCTAATCTAGAGTTATTGACCCACTCTTAAATGACCTAGATTTGATCTTGAGTTGTTTCATTTTGTTGAGACTTGGATTGGATTGTAAGAATGATGATTGAAGTAATTGATTTAATGTATTTGGTCTAATTTGTCCAATTTGTGGAAATTGAAAAATTAGGGTTCATGACCAATTCCAAATTTAGGGATTTTCATATATGTTGTGTATTTGGGTGTGTATATGATGCACATAAAGTTTCATGTTGATTGGATTACATTTGGATGTGTTTAGAAGCATGAAATGACAAAAGGCACAAATGCCCCCCTTTTGAGAGCATTCGGCCAAGATAATAATTTTGGGTTTTTGTTGCTTTTGGTATTTTGATGTTTTGAACATGCTAAGTTCATCTTAAAAATAATTTAGAATCATTCAAAATTGATTGGATCAATTTCGGACTAAAATGGACAAAATACCATATAAGGGTAATTTGGTAATTTCACTTGAATATGATTCATTTGAAATTTATTTCATAATTTGAATATTGGGTAATTAAATAAATGTGTTTATTTATTTAATCCAAGAAAAAGTTTTGAAATCGGAAAATATTGATTTTCCCACTTCCGCTGCGTTACCGGATATTACCCCTAGAAAAACCCCTACAAAATGGTATCAGAGCGAGTCTGATTCTAGGCCACTTAAAATGATTAGCCTACATTGAATCAATGTTTAATCATGTTTTCTTGACTTTATGCATGCTTATTAGGAACTAATTTGATTAGATTTAGGGTGTATGACACTTAGCGGAAAATCCATAATAATAAGGTTTTAATGTAATTATGTATTTGATGCATGTTATATGGTCCGTCTTGTCAATACAGTTTATGAATATCTCATTGTGACTACATCTGAGACCGTGCTTCTCCTGTGAGGGTGTAGCCGATAAAGATTTATTTATACCGGATGATGTATATCAGATACTAGATAAATTCAAGTAAAAGCGGAATTCTGAACGTGCCCTAGCTGTCAGGATTACGTAAGTAACTTGAATTTATCATTGACGAGTTTAACCTTGGTACGTCTCCTTGTGGGCCTGCCTTTGCAGTGACAACGAGAAACGGCCAGGACCGGAAACTTAGGAGTCGCTGTTGAGTGATTGACAAATGAGTTGTCTACCTGATGAATATACGTAGGCGAGACCGTGCCTCTGCTGTGAGCTAAAATATATTCACGGGATCCACTTTCACTATTTATATTTAATTTAATTATTAAATATTTGTATTTGTTTTGGGATTACAGTATTGCATGATTTAGTGGGAGGGGCATATTAGATTAAAAATCCATGATCTAGTTTATGCTTTTGATATTATATGAAACTGCTTAATTTCTGCTAACCGTTTTTCGTGATCTATATGATAGATTTGCGATGGCGGCACAATCCACAAATCAGTTTGCGCGTATGTTAGATGCGAACAAACTGAAAGGCGCTGAGAACTTTGCTGATTGGGAATTGGATTTGAGGATTGTCCTCGATTCCGAGAAGCTGGGTTATGTTCTTGAGGGTCTGTTGCCCCTTGCAGTGGGTGAGGATGCTTCGGAGGAGGAACGCCGAGTTTTTGAAGCTTGGAAGGATGATGATTTAAGGGTTAAATCATACATCCTTAGTTCACTGTCTCCGAAACTCAAGCAACAGTACTATGGTATGTCAGATTCCTATAGTATGATGACGCGATTAAGACAATCGTTCGAGAACCAAGAACAAGTAATTGTTCACAAAGTCGCCATGGAACTGTTCTATGCGCGTCTAGATGAGGGGCAAAGTGTTAGCCCACATGTTCTTCAGATGATCGATTTGATCGATCAATTGAGGCAACACAATCTCATATTGAATGACATTCTCGGTAGGAGTGTCATTCTTGGTTCACTGCCAGCTTCGTTTCGCCAGTTTGTGATGTACTTCAACATGCACGGGACAGTCTGTACCTACCATGAGCTGCATAGGATGTTGCTCACGGCAGAAGAGGACCTCAAGAAGGGGTACCGACTCTCCCTCCTAGATCTACTTCTCTCTTGCTTCTTCCCAATGATGGTCCAAGGGAAAGAACAAGAAAGGGAAGAAGAAGAAGGCTTTTGGTCCTCAGCAGCAGGCAAAGATAGCTAAGCCCAAAAGGGCTTCTGAAGACAAATGCCACCACTGCGGCAAAGTTGGGCACTGGAAGAGGAACTGTCCTAATTACATCGCCCAATGAAGAGAGACAGAGCATCTACATCAGGTACTTTTATTTTTCCAGTTATTGATTTATCTTTGGCTTGTGAAGCCGTTACATCCAGCTGGATTTTAGATTATACTTGTCCCATTCACATTTGTAATTCGTTGCAGGTGCTGAAGGAAAGTATGAGGCTGAAGCCAGGGGGGAGATGCAGTTGCGATTCGGGAGTGGAGACTCTTTGGATGCAGTTGCAGTTGGAGTATGCGAGATCTCATTGCCGAATGGGACACTTTTGTTAAATGAATGCCATTTTATACCTGGATGTGTAGCTAATATTAAATCACTTTTGTATTGGATACAGAAGGCTTTTGTATGAATATTAAGAATAGTTCTTTGTATTTATATGATAGTAATAATATTCAGATCCTTTGTTGTCCAAACCAGCATGGTCATTATACATTGCAAACTTCAAAAGATATCTTAAATACTGGAGTTAATAAACGTAGATTACCTGTAATTAATAATACTGAACTTTGGCATATGAGACTTGGTCACATTGGCGTTAAACGCCTTACCCAGTTGGTTAGGAATGGTTTGATACCAGATCTTACCATTGAATCCTATCCGACTTGTGAATCCTGTATTCAGGGTAAAATGACCAAGGCCCCATTTTTGGTGTTGGACACCGTGTCATTAACTTACTGGAGCTCGTACATTCTGATGTATATGGTCCACTAAGTCAAACTGCTCACAGTGGTTATTCATACTTCGTTACCTTTACCGATGATCTATCACGGTACGGTTATGTCTATTTGATGCGACATAAATTGGAAACCTTTGAAAAGTTCAAAGAGTTCCGTAATGAAGTAGAAAAACAGACTGGTAAATATATTAAATGCCTTCGATCAGATCGAGGCGGCAAATATATGAGTGGTGAGTTCATGGATTATATGAAGGAGAATGGGATTCTCGCTCAATATACTCCTCCAGGTACGCCACAACATAATGGAGTATCTGAGAGGAGGAATCGGACTTTATTGGATATGGTCCGATCGATGTTGAGTTTCACAGATTTGCCCTATTATTTATGGGGCTACTGTCTCTTAACAGCCGCACATCTTTTGAATAAGATTCCTTCAAAGGTTGTTCCTACGACACCGTATGAGATATGGTTCGGTAGGAGACCGAATCTTAATTATATTAAGGTTTGGGGTTGTCCTGCCTATGTCAGGGTGACTCAGCAAAGTAAGCTTTCGCCTCGAGGGCAAAAGTTTAGGTTTGTTGGATATCCCTCAAACACGAGGGGATATCTGTTCTATGATACCGAGCATCGAAATGTATTCGTAGCTCGCTTCGTAAAATTTCTAGAAGTAGAATTTTTGTCTGAAGGTGGTGATCATAGACAGGTTGAGCTTGATGAAGTCCAACCTGAAAACAACGAACCAACGGAGGAACCTGAAGTTCAAGAAGATGAAGGACCTTCAACACACACACACTCCGTAGGTCGCAAAGGGTATCTAGACCTCCTGAACTCTTGTATTTGATACAAGAAAAGAGTCTGGATGTTCTCTTAGTTGAAGAGACAGATGCTTTCACCTATAGAGAATCGATGTTGGACATCGACTCCGTGAAATGGCAAAGTGCCATGAAATCCGAGATAGATTCAATGCATGAGAATCAAGTTTGGGACTTGGTTCCGCTTCCCGAAGGAATTGTTCCTATCGGTTGTAAATGGGTTTACAAAAGGAAGCGGGGGCCTGACGGTAAGGTTGAAACTTACAAGGCCCAACTAGTAGCAAAAGGTTACACGCAGTGACCTGGCGTCGACTACGATGAAACTTTTTCACCAGTTGCAATGCTTAAGTCTATCCGGATTTTGCTTTCTATAGCTGCGTATCATGATTACGAGATTTGGCAAATGGATGTCAAAACGGCTTTTCAATGGATTACTTGATGAAGAAATCTATATGGAACAGCCGGAAGATTTTTCATCCAGTGAAAACTCGGGCATGGTATGTAAGCTTAAGAAGTCCATTTATGGACTTAAACAAGCTTCACGAAGTTGGAATCTTCGATTTGACGAGATTATAAGATCGTCTGGTTTTCTCAAGAATTCGGAAGAATCCTGTGTGTATCAGAAGGCCAGTGGGAGCATGGTCATATTTTTAGTCCTATATGTTGATGACATCCTAATCATTGGGAATGATTTAGGAATGTTACAAAGTGTCAAAGCGTATCTCTGTAAAAATTTCTCCATGAAGGACCTGGGAGAAGCTTCCTATGTTTTAGGGATAAAACTCTATCGAGATAGAAAAAGGAGGCTGATTGGGTTATCCCAATCAACGTACATAGATAAGATCTTGGAACGGTACAGTTTTGGTAACTGTAAGACAGCAAACATACCGTTCAGACATGGGATTCATCTTTCTAAGAATATGTGTCCACAAACAGAAGATGAGAAGGTTAGAATGTCTAACCAACCTTATGCTTCGTGTTTGGGTAGCATAATGTATGTCATGTTGTGTACGAGGCCTGATGTCAGTTTTGCTGTTAGCGTAACTAGTCAATATCAGTCCAATCCAGGTAATGACCATTGGATGGCCATTAAACATATCCTAAAGTATCTTAAAGATACTAAGGATAAGTTGATAATTATGGAGGAGGAAATGAACTGCAGGTTAACGGGTATACAGACTCCGATTTTCAATCGGACCCCGATGATAGAAAGTCTACATCTGGATTTGTCTTTACCCTTAACGGAGGTGCAATATGTTGGAAGAGTTCCAAACAGGGATCTACAGCTGATTCCACCACTGAGGCGGAATATATTGCAGCTTCTGAAGCCACAAAAGAGGCTGTGTGGATAAAGAACTTTATCACAGAATTGGGAGTTGTCCCAAGTATCGAGAATGCGATTCCGTTATACTGTGATAATACTGGAGCCATTGCGCAAGCAAATGAACCGACGGCGCATCAGAAGTCGAAGCATGTGGAACGCAAGTACCACATCATTCGAGAGATTGTGTCGCGAGGGGATATTGTCGTGTGCAAGGTACCGAGTGAAGATAACGTAGCAGACCCGCTGACGAAGGCCATACCTCCGAAGTTATTTGATAAACACATGGAGTCGATGGGTATTAGATACAATCGATATTGACACTAGAGCAAGTGGGAGATTTTGTTGGGGTTGGTGCTCAGAGCGCCAATTCCCGGTTGTATTTTTGTTAAATACTTCTGTAAAACGTTATTATCAGTAATAATATATGCAGTTTCTATAATATAATCTAATCTTTTATATGGTAAAGACGTAATGACCTTAGAATGATTAGTCATGGTACAGTTGCAAAAGCGTCGCAACGGACATTGAGTCGTATCATGACGTTGTCATTCTCAGACAGTTCCTGGTCAAGGTTTACACTAGTTGGTCAGTATAGTAAACTCGTTGAGACCCCGGTACATGTCGTATACTGGAATATATGATTCCAATGTTCTCAATGAACCATAAGTCTTGGAGACTAGTATAGACATGTGGGTGTTTATAGCGGATAAACACTGAACGACTCACCGAAGATTCTTAATGGATGGTACACCAGCGTCAATAAGAATCTTCTTGGGTTGAGTAGCACTTGTGATTCTTAGACTTGAGATGCCATTGTGGGCACATGAGACATCTTCTACACTTAGATGGCAGTCACGTCACCGATCTATTTAGATCAGACCTCCGCTTGTTCGTTGGTGTGTAGATAGATCCTCAGGGTGTCCTATGTGTGTCAAGATAGGATCCGTCAGTTCTGTGTACCAGAGCATAGGTAGTCCATATGATTAGCAATCAGATAAAACCATGGGCCCGTGGTATAGTTTAGAAGCTAGTTCTAAACATTCTTTTAGAGATTGCTAATGGAATAGTCGACTGGATAATCCCCATAGAGATTTGACGTTTACATCTGTATCTCTGGGATTTATCCGGATACCTGTGACGTGAGAGGAATTATACATTTGCCATGACCTCGACATGTATGGTTCAGCGAGATTATCCGTGATCTTCATAATCTACGGGTGGATAGATTATGGACACGAAATTGATTTCGTGACGGATATCTGAATCTAGAGAGTCTCAATAATGAAACATACTCGTAGAGCACTAGAGCAACATTAATAAATAATATTGATTATTTATAAAGTCGTTTAATGGTTAAACGCAAGATACGTGCTAAAGAGACTAGATAGTCATTTGCTTAATTATTGTGTATTTACATTTAATACTTGATTAATTTAAATACACATTAATTAATAGTCAAAATGAGTTATTTGACTTTTATCCTAAATGAATATATGTTTTTAATATTAATGTAAATATTATACATATATTTAATATATTTGTATTTGATTAATTAATTAATTATTTAATTGTTAAATGATTAAATTAATTAAAATATAAATATCTTATGTTAGGATATTTAAAGTAAATGACATTAGTAGCAATTGTTGACTTAAATAAATATCTAATAAAGTGTATTAAGATATTTATGCAAGTTGACTAAATGAAATGTTAAATGAAATTGAAATTAATTTGTTGTATATGCTTGTGAATTTCGGCCATAGGGTTTTTTATGCACAAGTATATATTGTTTTCATTTCATTTTCATTTCAAAACCTAATACACTTTACAAGAAACACCATTAAAGAAAACAAAGAAAGCAAGTGAAGAAGAAAAGGAAAAACTCAAAGAAAAGCTTGGATTTTGTAAGTTTTTCAAACTTACTATTAGAAAGGAATTTGTTCCTTAGGATCTAGGCAACATCTTGTGATGTTCTTAAGTTATTCTTTTCTTTATTTTTTGTGTTTTTGATGATGGAAATTTAGTTGAAAGTGTTGAGCATGTGTGATGAAGAAAGCTTGTAACTATTGTAGTTATAAAGATTCTTTTAAGGTTTTGGAAACCATGTTGCTAATCTAAAGTTATTGACCCACTCTTAAATGACCTAGATTTGATCTTGAGTTGTTTTATTGTGTTGAGACTTGGATTGGATGTCAGAATGATGATTGAAGTAATTGATTTAATGTATTTGGTCTAATTTGTCCAATTTGTGGAAATTGAAAAATTAGGGTTCATGACCAATTCCAAATTTGGGGATTTTCATATATGTTGTGTATTTGGGTGTGTATATGATGCACATAAAGTTTCATGTTGATTGGATTACATTTGGATGTGTTTAGAAGCATGAAATGACAAAAGGCACAAATGCCCCCCTTTTGAGAGCATTCGGCCAAGATAATAATTTTGGGTTTTTTGTTGCTTTTGGTGTTTTGATGTTTTGAACATGCTAAGTTCATCTTAGAAATGATTTAGAATCATTCAAAATTGATTGGATCAATTTCGGACTAAAATGGACAAAAAACCATATAAGGGTAATTTGGTAATTTCACTTGAATATGATTCATTTGAAATTTTATTTCATAATTTGAATATTGGGTAATTAAATAAATGTGTTTATTTATTTAATCCAAGTAAAAGTTTTGAAATCCGAAAATATTGATTTTCCCGCTTCCGCTGCGTTACCGGATATTACCCCTAAAATACCCCTTCATAACGGTCGTATCCGGATTGAGATATCAGATGATGGACACAGTCAAGTCGGACAACATAATTCAGTTTAATACAGCGTAGGAGCTACAACTCTATATGAAGCTCCCCAAAAACTACGTTTCTTGGAGAAAGATACCGTGGGAGACGAAAATCAACTAGTTATTCTCTTCACTACTTGTAAGTTTTCGATATTGTTTGTTAGTTAACATTTTTATTTTATATTTATTTTTACTCGGTTGCTATTCATGTAGGAGTGGTTCGACTTCAATCTGACCAAAGTGAATGTCTACAATATATTGACTACCACATGGGGAAAAGTTATAAAGATTATATGACAAAAGTCCTGAAACCAATATTCGACGACATGGACCTTCAGATGCTCCACAACACAAGCCTGATTATATACAGGAGCAAGACTGGACATTCTTATGTGAGCTTTGGTCTGCCAAAAAACACGAGGTAAATTTTGAAATAAACTGAAATTTATAATTGTCTTTGTTTTCGGTACTTACATTGTTGGTGAATGCAGGATAAATGTCACGCAAATGCGGAAAATCGAAGTCACTTGCGTTTTAACCACCGTGGAGGTTCTAAACCATTTATCCAACATCGTGCCGAACATTCTGAGGTAAATATATCATAACGTAAAATTTAACAGTTCATTGGTTTTACTAATGTGGAATAATATTGAATTTATTTTCTGTTTATAACAGAGTAGCACAGGTGAGGTGCAATCATTTCCAGATTTTTTCCGTGTGACCCATTACAATGAGATATACAAATGGATAAATGAAGAAGCTGAACGCTGCTATGTAAGTTTCAGTTTTTAAAATAAAATAATTAATATTATATATGTTAATTTTTTTCTCAAATTCTAATATTAACTTATTTTTTGAAACAGAACGAAATGATGGAACTCCAACATCAAACTCAGGAGACAGGATCCGACCCGATACTAGATGAGCAGTTGTCGCAATTAGTTTTCAAGAATCAGACAGCTTACAACGTTGGCCTTGGTATTCGTAAGAAGCCGACGTCATCTGCACGCAATACTGTTAATTCAGAAAATGCCTCTCTTCGAGACGAGTTAGCCACCACTCGAGACGAGCTGAAGCAGACTAAGGACGAGCTACAACAGGTCAAGATGGACCACGAGAAGAAGCTGGAGCAATTCGAACAGAAAATGCAAGCTTTCCGTCAGTTGCTGGAAGCCTCAATCAGTCAGGGTGCATCGGGCTCGAGCGGCCCCCTATCACAGCAGCAATAAATTTTATTTGGTTTTGTATAAACATTTTGAACAAATAGTTTTAATATAATATATTTTTTCCTAAAAAAAATTTGAATATAATAATTATTATAATATTTCGTAATTCTGTTATTAATCAGAAATATTTTTCAATTAAATTAAAATTAAATTAATTATTTTAGACCAAAAAGAAGTAAATTAATAATTTTTTAAAAAAACAAATTTTTTTTAACTATTTTCGTCAAAACAGTCGACGCTAAAAGTTTTACTTTTGGCGTCGAAAATTTCGACGCTAATAGTTACAGAAAATCGCCGATGTAAGTACACAGATATTACTTTTTTAATATACTCTAGCGTTGACACGTTTCGACGCTACGTCGCCAAATAGAACCTATAGTGTCAAAAAATTTAATTTAGCGTCGAAATAATTTGGACGCCAAATATAATTTTTAGCCTCGCATTTATTTATTTCGACGCTAAAAGTTATTCTCGTCGACATTTCGGCGTCCAATTTTTACGTCTAATTATTTCGACACTAATTATATTTGGCGTCGAAAATATGGATTTTGGCGTCGATTTATTTCGACGCTAAAGGTATAATTTTTGTAGTGTTGATAGTGCTTGTAAGGAATTTCTATTACTTTGTGTAGTTTTGGTGTGAGTAATTCTCCTTAGAGAAAA
>SKCR01052486.1:0-18165 GCA_019454045.1 Zanthoxylum bungeanum | reverse complement strand
ATGATTAAACCTTTATGGATTGATACCGTCTCATATCATCACAATCCGGAACTAATCATAGGGACTCTTACCATTTATATCAAAGTAAATAAATTACAAAACGGTAAAAGGCAATTTCATTACTACATAGTTAATTTTGTACAATAATACAATATCATTTACAAAATAGTGACGCTATGGGTCATAACTGTCTAACATATACAGCATCACACATCACCGAAAAATAGCCCCTATACAGCAGCCCCAAAACAGCCCCTAAATAACATAAACCAGTGACTAAAAAAATTTCACTTTTAATCCCTAAAATAATAACTAAAAAACTGCACTTAAAGCCTTTAAAAACACCCAAAACAGTAGCCTAAAACACCAAAAATAGTGACCAAAATACAACGGTGAAACAGCAGCGAAACGAAGTCAAAATAGTAGCTTGAGCAGCGAAACAGTGAGGAAAAACGCAAACCAGTGAACCAGAAAATTTGCGGAGTTTTCACCATTCCGATCACCGTGGAATGTGAGTCCGAGAGTCGACAAAAAAGGTTAGTCTTGAGGGTATTCTTTCACATCCATTTTTCAGTTGTATTTTTATTATTTATTGTGTTTCGTTTGCATGATTATTGTTGAGTGAAGCATGTTGTGGCCCTTGAATAGATAGAAAATGCATGAATTGTAAAATGATGTATGTTGTGGCCCTTGAATAAAATGAAAAATGTGTCACCTCTCATGGTATGTAGGATGGAAACCCGGACATAAATTTCATAGCCGATTCTGAATGGACGGTGGTATGATCTGTACTCGGGATACAACTTCACGTACCACTTGAGTAAACGGCGCATATTTTGTTTTATGTTGTTTTGATTTGTCTATTAGTCGCTACTTGATTTCCGCATGTTATTTGTTTATGTAATGATGAGATAAAGCGCATGGGCTTAGTAAGTTCGATTAAAGGTCCTGTATTTTGAGAGGTTAAAACCCTTTACCACGATGCTTTGCCGCACCAGATAATGTATATTCGATTGGATGTGAGATATGTTCAATCGGATACACGAAGTCCGATATCGTTGTCTTTAATTTTTATATATGTATTGTGTTGTTTGTGCATGGGCTTAGTAATTACGATTGAAGGTCCTCTATTTTGAGAGGTTAAAATTCGTTACCACGATGCTTTGCCGCGCCGGATGATGTATATTCGGTTGAATGTGAGATATGTTCAATCGGGTATACGAAGTCCGATATTATTGTCTTTATTTCTTATATGCATCGTGTTATTAGCGTATGGGCTTAGTAAGTGCGATTAAAGGTCCTCTATTTTGAGAGGTTAAAATCCTTTACCACGATGCTTTGTCGCACCGGATAATGTATATTCGATTGGATGTGAGATATGTTCAATCGGATACATGAAGTCCGATATCGTTGTCTTTACTTTTTATATATGTCTTGTGTTATTTGCGCATGGGCTTAGTAAGTGCGATTAAAGGTCCTCTATTTTGAGAGGTTAAAATCCTTTACCACGATGCTTTACTGCGCCAGATGATGTATAGTCGGTTGAATGTGAGATATGTTCAATCGGGTATACAAAGTCCAATGTTGTTGTCTTTATTTTTATATGCATTATGATGTGATGCACATGGGCTTAGTAAGTTGGATTAAAGGTCCTCCATTTCGAGGGGTTAAACAACCTTTTCCACAATACTTCGCCGCGTCTTTCATTTCGTTATTCGCTTTTCTTTATATGTCATCTTCTTGCATAATCATGTATCATGTTGCATTACGCATGGGCTTAGTAAGTCAGACTAAAGGTCCTCCATTCGGAGGGATAAAAAGCCTACGGTCTACCTTTACTAGGATAATTTGCCGCGCCTTTTATCCCGTTATTATTTATTAGGTGTCATCTATTCATCCGTTCATGTATGTGTCATGTTGTTTACTGCATTTCAGAGGTCGCTGTTGTAACCCCGTTCGAATGCGTTTCAGAACGCCACACGAACGTATGTTTTCTATCTCAGTTCGTTTGAACGCGTTTACGAATGCTACTCGAACGCGAACCATCTGTTTACCGTTCGAACGCGGATACGAACGCTGCACGAACGCCCACGGTAAACAGGCCCTCTTTCATCACATCTCATGCATGGTTACTCATTTTATCATTTGCCTTTTGATTGTTCATGTTCTCGTTTAGCCATTTATTGTGTGAACAAGATTACATGTTCGTTCCCATGATGTATGTTTACACGGTAGTCATCTACTTATGCTTCCGCCTTCATCCATTCAACATGTTCATGAAGTTATATGCTCGCCGTTATTCCGATTTGCTTTCATTCGTGATTGTACAATTATTATCTACTGGCATACCTATGATGGAATGTAATGTGCTTATAACATTGTATGCTAGCCATATTTATCTTTATGCATGCAAATTCGGACATAGATTAGATGCAAATAGGTTGTATGAAAACTTAAAAATGTGTTACATGTGAACTTAGATGAACCTTTGATTTATGCATGCGAACTTGGAAATAGATTATCCTTGGAAATATGTTGCTTAGGCTTGGTTAGATTATTGCACAAATCATTTTATTACAAGTGGCATAAGAAAGAGACCATTCCGAACCCAACAGTTTGAGGTCTTCCTTTACGAGGGGTGAGTGCGGCCTTAAATCTCATTTTCCCGGTTCACACCGGGTGGCGACTCCATTATTCTCCGGTTTATTCCCCCACGGGCTACTCTGTACTCCAAACTAGGCCGTGAGCCTATAACAGCATGCGTCGCCCAGTTTCTGTGTCCCACAGTCTGGCGACTCCACTGGGGATAGAGAATCGGCCCCGAAATAATGTCTTGTAATATTATGATTTGTGCTTTAATTAACCGTGTATACTGTGGGTTAAAATGGGTTTAATCAAAGGCATTTTTTTTAAGGCTAGGTAATGGTTTGGTGTTGTGGGACACAGGAACTGGACGACGCATGTTGTCCCGGGCTCGCGGCCCGGTCGGGAGTACGGAGTAGCCACGGGGGACTAAACCGGAGAATAATGGATTCGCCACCCGGTGTGAACCGGGAAAATGAGATTTAAGGGCGCACTCACCCCTCGCAAGGGAAGACCTCAAACCGTTGGGTTCGGAATGGTCCCTTACTCATGCCACTTGTAATGAAAGGATTTATGTAATAATTTAATCAGGCTTAAGTAGCACTTATTTCCAAGAGTATCATGCTTCTAAATTCACATGTACAAAATAAAACTTACACATATATTTCACATCTAAGATTGCATGCTTGGAAGTACATCAAAGGAGCGACAAACATACAACTTCATTGGCATATTATATTCAAGAAAACACAAGCACACATACTAACCACACAAGCATACATGTGAGCACCTCCTCAAGTGGTACGTGGAATTGTATCCCAAGTACAGACCGTACTACCGTCCATTCGGAATCGGCTACGGAATTTATGTCTGGGTTTCCATCCGATATACCACAAGAAATAATACTCAAATGTTATCATGACATAGGTATATGAATTGTAATACATTAAACACATTGTATTCATACATGTGGGGATAACTACTAGGAAAACTATGTATGAAATCTGATGAAAAGGACTCAGTTCAGTGGGTGCGCGTTCGCGTAGCGTTTGAAAACGTGTTCGAACGGTAAACAGAAGGTTCGCGTTCGTGTAGCGTTCGAGAACGCGTTCGAACGGAACCAGACCTGATGCATGATGAGACTAAGAAAATACGTGTGCGTTCACGTAGCGTTCGAGAACGCGTTCGAACGGTAAACAAAAGGTTTGCGTTCGTGTAGCGTTCGAGAACGCGTTCGAACGGTAAACAGAAGGTTCACGTTCGTGTAGCGTTCGAGAACGCGTTCGAACGGAACCAGACCTGATGCATGCAACACAAAGAATAAAGACAACAATGTCAAGCTCAGTATGTCCGATTAAACGTATCTTGCATTCAACCGAACACACATCAACCGGCGCGGCAAAGCATCGTGGTAAAGGGCTTTAACCCCTCCCTATAGGGGATCTTTCATTGCACTTACTAAGCCCATGCGCTCGATTGAATCATGCATACAAAGAATTAAAAGCAATAATATCAAACTTAGTATGCCCGATTGAACGTATCTTCCATTCAACCGAACACACATCAACCGGCGCGGTAAAACATCATGGTAAAGGGCTTTAACCCCTCCCCATATGGGATCTTTCATTCCACTTACTAAGCCTATGCGCTCGATTGAATCATGCATAAAAAGAATTAAAAAACAATAATATCAGACTTAGTATGCCCGATTGAACGTATCTTGCATTCAACCGAACACACATCAACCGGCGCGGCAAAGCATCGTGGTAAGGGGCTTTAACCCCTCCCCATAGGGGATCTTTCATTCCACTTTCTAAGCCCGTGCGCTTGATTGAATCATGCATAAATAAGCAACATGCAGAATTAAAGTGACGAAAAAAATAAATAAACCAAAGCAACACAAAACAAAAGAGGGTGCCGTTTACTCAAGCGGTACGTGGAGTTGTATCCCGAGTACAGATCATACTACCGTCCATTCGGAATCGGCTATGAAATTTATGTCCGGTTTCCATCCGATATACCGCGAGAGTTGACACATCTCTCATTTTATTCCAAAGCCACAACATACAACATCTCATAATTCATGCATATTTATCTACTCAAGGGCCACAACATGCATTTCAACATGACAACCATGCAAGCAATACTCAATAGATAATACAAATAAAAAAAAACAAAAAAACGAGTGTGAAAAATACCCTCATGTCTAACCTTTTTGCCAACTTTCGGGCTTGCGTTTCACGGACGTCGGATAGGGTACAGCTCCTCAACTTCTCCGGTTCACTGGTTTAGCGTCCTAGCTCACTGTTTTGCTGTTTTGCTTGCCGTTCGGTCTCCGTTCTGCTACTGTTCGGTCTCCGTTCTGCTGCTGTTCGGTCTCTGCTTTGCTACTCACTGTTCAGGTCACCTGTTTTGACGTTTCAACGAACTGTTTCGAGTGTTTTTCATGGTTTTTTTAGTGTAGTTTTGTATGGTTATTTCAAGGATTATAAGTGCAGTTTATGTTACTGTTTTAAGGGATTTTAGGGACTGTTTTGGGAGTGGTTTGGGCTGCTGTTTGGAGGTATATTTTCGGTGATGGAGGGCTGCTGTATGGGGGAGATTTTCGGTGATGGGTAGTGGTTTAGGGGGGGTGCTATTTTTGGTTATGGAGTGGAGGAGATGAAGGGAATTGTTTGTGTTCTTCTTGTTGCTATTGCCGTGAGTGGCTAAGGCTCTTTGTGTTGTGATTTTTGTGTGAGTTATCTGTATGAGCTAGAGGATGCATGTCTTGGTTAGGGGTTGTTTATATAGAGAATGGCTAGGGCTCTACCTTGTCTCACAAGGAAGGGATTTTGGCATTAAAGAGAGATATGATTTGGTGTTAGACAAGGAAAGCAAGGGATTTGATGGGGGACAAAATTTGTTTAGATTAGGAAGTCGATATCTTTAATTTGTTATGATTGATTTTAATTAGGCATGACATCTTTTTAATTTAGTATGTGATTTGTTTAGTTAGGAAGTTAATATATTTGATTTATCTTTATTAGGCATGATTATGGTTTATTTAATTGGTAAATGGTTTAAATATTTTATTTAATATTTAATGTTTAATTTAGTTAAATTAGGATGTGTTTTATGGGCTTTGGGGGGGGCTAATTGGGCTGGGGTGCGAGGCTAGCAGCAAAACCAGAAATACCGACTCTGTTCAAACGCCCATTTGAACGCTACACGAACGTCCGCAGTCTGCCTGAAGTTCGAACGGAGTAACGAACGCAGCACTAACGAAGACAGTGAACTTGTGAAATGAACTTGATGACGTACTTATTCTGAATTTCTCCTTCCGACCTCCGTTTCCCGTAATATCCTTAGCTAAAAAGGTAGTGCCTCCAATTGAGACTCATCATCGGGTTTCACATGCGAAAATGCAATGCCTACAGTCGCCCCCACTTTGATGGGACTTGTGCAGTGTGTGACTTTGAACAATCCTATCAAAGTTATGCAATGTATTTTCACTTACCTGGCTCGGCTGCTGCCTCGAGCTGAGTTGGTGCTGCAGCGGACCTCGATCCTGGGACGCATCCCAATAACTGCATCCGACAACGGGGGCACCCCTTTGATCAATAGGTTGCAATGCCAGAAACTCTGCTACTGCTCGCCCTTTGATCACTTTGGAGGTGAGATACTCAATGTCAAACTCTGTCAGCAATACCAACCATCTGCCCAATTTTCCCACTAGTGAAGGCACCGAATGAAGATACTTCAGAGGATTCTCCTTTGCCACTACCTGGATCTTGTATGACTGGAAGTAATGCCGCAACTTTCTGGAAGCCTATACCACTGCAAGACAGATCTTCTCAACCTCCTGATATTGAACCTCATACGGGAGCATCTTCTTACTCAGATAGTAAACGGCATGTTCTACCCCTGTCTCATCTACCTGTACCATCATTGCCCCCAGTGCTTCTGATTCTATAACCAAATACAATATCAAAGTTCTGCCCGGTCTCAGAGGTTTCAATACAGGTGGCTTTACCAAGTACTCTCTGATTCTGTCGAAGGCTGTCTGACACTGTTCATTCCATCTCACTGGCTGATCTTTTCTCAACAGTTTGAAGATAGGCTCACATACCGATGTCAACTTGGCAATGAACCGACTAATGTATTGAATCTTCCCCAAGAATGCTCTGACTTCTTTTTCTGTCTTCGGTGCGGGCATTTATGTGATTGCCTTGATCTTTTCGGAGTCTACCTATATTCCGCCCATTCCCACTGTATGACCAAGCAATTTCCCTGATGTTACCCCAAACACATATTTCTTAGGGTTTAGCCGCAGGTTGTATCTGTCAACTCTCTGAAGAAACCTTTCCAGTGCTTCAATATGCCCAACCCTTGTCTCTGATTTCACCATCATGTCATCTACATACACCTCAATCTCTTTGTGCATCAAGTCATGGAAAAGTGTAGTGGCAATCCGCTGATAAGTAGCTCCCGCATTCTTAAGCCCAAAAGGCATTACCTTGTAACAATAAGTACCCCACTTGGTAACAAATGATGTCTTGTGTTTATCTTCCTCAGCCATGAGAACCTGATTGTAACCTGAAAACCCATCTGCAAATGAATACATAGCGGATAAAGCCGCGCTATCAACCAGAACATCTATATGCGGAAAAGGAAAATCATCTTTCGGACAAGCTTTGTTGAGATCTCTGTAGTCTACACACATTCTGACCTTCCCATCTTTCTTCGGTACCGGTACTATGTTAGCCAACCATTCAGGATACTTTACTACTTCCAGGAACCCCACATCTATCTGTTTCTTAACTTCCTCTCTGACTTTCTCAGCCCATTCTGGTCTCATCCTTCGGAGTTTCTGTTTTATTGGTCTCATATTCGGATAAGTTGGTATTGTGTGCTGGGCAATATTTCTGTCTACCCCAAGCATGTCCTCATAGGACCAAGCAAATACTTTGGCATATCTGACCAACACTTCTTCTAGTTTCTCCATCTCTTCGGAGGTTACTTCACTTGCGATCAGAATTTCCTTGGGGTTCTCAAGTGTACCCAAGTTAAATGCAATAGTTCTGGCTGAACTGATGTCAAATATGCTTGATTCGTGTAGTGTAAATGGAAATGACTCAGGTAAGTAAGCAAAAGAGATGTCTTTATTATTGGATAATGCGGAAGTACATTCAAACAAATCAGGAAGGTAAATGTCTTCATCATCTATAGACACTTTTTCCTCTGCAATCAGATCTTCCTCAGGCTTTTCGTCCTCTACCAGAGTCAGGATCTCCAACTTCATCAGTTCTTCCTCCCAATTCTCTTCTTCTTTCTCCACAATTCCATTAACTTCCACAAGCTCAGGCTCCCCTTGATATCCTGAAGCTTTCACAAAACATTCCATCAGTTTCAGGCCCTTTTTCTTGACCTTTGGCTTTTCTTCATCAGACTTGTACCCCAAACCCTTCCGAGTAGTTTGTCCTCTGAAATCTGGCAATTTTGAACCTTTACCCAACTCAAACTTCATTTTCTCCATAATCCTAGCCACCCTAGGATCCACCCACTCCTCAAAAGTAGCTGACACATGAAACCTCGTGAAAGGTTGTATCTCCAAGGCAGCCACGACATTATCTAACTCAGCCCGGATGGTAACAACTTCTCCCTCATACAGGAACTTGATCATCTGATGCAAAGTGGAAGGCACGCCCCCAAGTTTGTGAAACCAAGGCCTTCCCAACAATAAGGCGAAAGTAGCCGGGATGTCCAGTACTGTGAACTCAAACTCATCTTCAATCGGTCCTACCTTGACCATAGCCACAAAGGTACCCTCAACTCCCATTTTACTGTCATCATAAGCCTTAATAGTCATACTGGAGGGGTTCAAGTCTGTTGCTTTCATACCCAATCTCGCCAGAATTTTCAGCAGGCACACATTGATGGATGAACCGTCATCCACCATTACACATGAAGTTCTCTTGCCCCTCACCTCGGCCCTGATAAATAGAGGCCTGTTATGATTTCTCCCCTCCGCCGGGAGTTCATCCTCAGAAAAAGATATATGCAAAGCTTCCTTCTGAACCGACCCAACAAACATTGCAGGGTTGGCGTCTTCCGGTATCACAATCTTGCTCAAGGCCTCAACCATAGCCTGCCTATGCTCCCGAGATGCACATAACAGTTCCCAGATACTCATTTGTGCTCTAGTCATCCTCAATTGCCTCAGCAATATATCCCTCTTAGTATTTTCTGCAGTCTCAACCACTTCTCTACCATCTGTCAAAACTTTCTTACCCTTTTCCGCCATATCATTGTAGAAACGACCACTGCGCGTCATTCCCCTCACTTCTTCCTCATCACTGCTAGAGAAATCAAGCCAAAAAATTTTCCCCTGCTCAAACTCATCTTCACTAGTACTATCCCAGATTCCCAGGAAAAAGGCTTGAGGGTGAAAGGATTTCAGGACAAGGTCTTCTGGGAGGCCAGAATTGATCATATAGGCTGGTGGTGGTACGGCGGTAGTTGTAGTTGGTAAGGGGTTTCTGTGTGTGTCAGGCTGTTCTGTTTCTAGGTCAGGTTTTTTCTTGGAGTCTATTAGGTCTTGGATTTCATGGCGGAGTCGGGCGCAGTTGTCAGTGTCATGGCCCTTTTGTTGGTGAAAGTGACAGTAAAAGCTTAGGTTATAATATGATGGTAGGGGATTGGGTAATGGTTTGGCTTCCAAGGGTTTTAAGAGCCATTGCCTCTTCAATTTCTCTAGCACCTTGGACAGGGGCCTTCCCAAGTTGGAAAACTACCGGGTTCCGGAAAGCGGTAATCTCAGCAGAAACGGACTTTGCTCCCGATGTTCCCCCAATGGGCCTCCTGTTCAGACCATAGAATTTTCTGTTTTCCGCCTCTTCGTCTTCAATGTCCATGACAGTCTCCCTCAACTGCCGAAAGTCTGTAATCATGGAGGTTATCCTCCTCAACTTGCTGTAAATGGATGGCCTGGTGCCCTTGATAATCATTTTAATCTGGTCCTTTTCCGAGGGCCTAGTTTGCATCTTCAATAACTGACCTCTCCACCGGTCCACATACTCCTTAAAACTCTCTTCCGCTTTCTACTTAACATTCTCCAGATCACGGAGTGACAGATCGATCTCTAGGTCAGTGACATACTGCTTCAGGAAAGTATCGGCCAACTCCCTCCAATCTTCCTTCACTTTCTTCTCCAAACTGTGGTACCATACCACAAGAGCTCCTTCAAGCGACATTCCAAACATTTTCTGCACTTGGCGCTGAGATAAGCCAACTGAACTCATGACTGATACAAACTGTCGGAGATGCACCCTTGGATCCCCATTCCCGTTAAACTTAGCCATATCAGGGATCTTGAACTATGCCGGCAACTGTTCCTCGAAAAGCAGTGTGTCATAATCCAACAAATCCTCATTCTTACCCCTCATCTTGCGGGTAACCGACTCAACCTGATCCCGAAGTTTCTGTAACTCTGCTGAGACCCAGATACTCTGCCTGCTGCATACTCTGACATATCATCATCAAAAGTGGGGATATCATCCCCCAACCCATTCGGAGGCTCCTCACGCCTCACATTCTCAGAAATTCCCCCAGCACGGGGCAAAGCCATACCAGCCACCAGCAGTAGTCAAAGCTTGCAACTGTTCAGTGACCTTGGCGAGACTGTTCTCTAACTGATCCATTCGGGATACCTCATTACCAGATTCACTCATGACTGTTATTGTTCTTTTAATGAGCCTTGTCCCTTCTCTAACCCAAACTGTATCTATGATGATTTTTTGAGACTTAGAGGGTGTTAACATGATATATGTATGCATGAGGTGCATGAGATGCAGGTAACATATATAACATACTAAATTAAAATTAAAATTTTCAAACAAATCGGACTGTTATCATTTTAGAAGCTTTCGGGCTAATTGTTATAGGAGTGAACTCATCCCAGTTTAAATGGCCCAACGAGTCCACATCTCATGACAAAGAGCCCGACTAAATCCAAATGGTAACGTTCCGAACACAAGCACAAAGTGGCCCATCAACACTTAGAAGCCTTTGGCCCAACCGTCATAAAATACGTTCTTGTCCCAGTTTAAATGGCCCAACAAGCCCATATCTCATGACAAATGGTCCAATGGATCCAAACGACGATGTTCTCACACACAAGCATAAAAGATAATGCAAACATAAAGTAATAATTTCTACGGAATGGCCCATCAACATTTCAGAAGCTTTGGACCCAATGGTCATAAGGTACGAACTCGCCCCAGTTTAAATGGCCCAGCAAGTCCGCATTTCTGACAATGGTCCAACTGCATCAAAATGAGGATGGTCCACTAGCACATACTCAAGGAAATAATTGTTACTTTAACCATGCAAACCCGGTCTATGGGTAGGTTCACAGGAGTATAGACAAAGGTTCTCACCGGCGAAGGATAGCTCACAACTAGGTCTCCCCATTCAAGGGTTCGAGCGACCAAGTGAGCGCACCCTTTTTTATACACTAAGGTATGTGCCAATGAGCTATGGTGTATGACGGACTGTCAAATGGATTTCCCGTTGTAGATTCCCCAGAGGGAAGGTGGAGCGAGGCTCACTTAAATACCCAAGCCTCTTAGGCTCTTATCGCTTGGTGTCAGGAATAAACAACGAGTCCTCCAAATTAGTCCATCACAATAGGCTATGAGTAGATTGTTATATAGGTGCCTTCACAACGTTTCCTTCTAGAAAGGTAGTGAATGAAGGAAGACACCAAACCATTACCTAGCCTCGAAAATGCCTTTGATTAAACCCCTATTTCATCCAATATAGACACGGCCAATTAAAACATAAATCCAAACATTACAAGACAATATTCGGGGCCGATTCTCTATCCCAGTGGAGTCGCCAGACTGTGGGACACAGGAACTGGATGACGCATGCTGTCCCGGGCTCGCGGCCCGGTCGGGAGTAGGAGTAGCCACGGGGGACTAAACCGGAGAATAATGGAGTCGCCACCCCGTGTGATGTGATCGGGAAAATGAGATTTAAGGGCGCACTCACCCCTCGCAAAGGAAACCTCAAACCGTTGGGTTCGAAATGGTCCCTTACTCATGCCACTTGTAATGAAAGGATTTATGTAATAATTTAATCAGGCTTAAGTAGCACTTATTTCCAAGAGTATCATGCTTCTAAATTCACATGTACAAAATAAAACTTACACATATATTTCACATCTAAGATTGCATGCTTGGAAGTACATCAAAGGAGCGACAAACATACAACTTCATTGGCATATTATATTCAAGAAAACACAAGCACACATACTAACCACACAAGCATACATGTGAGCACCTCCTCAAGTGGTACGTGGAATTGTATCCCAAGTACAGACCGTACTACCGTCCATTCGGAATCGGCTACGGAATTTATGTCTGAGTTTCCATCCGATATACCACAAGAAATAATACTCAAATGTTTCATGACATAGGTATATGAATTGTAATACATTAAACACATTGTATTCATACATGTGGGGATAGCTACTAGGAAAACTATGTATGAAATCTGATGAAAATGACTCAGTTCAGTGGGTGCGCTTTTGCGTAGCGTTTGAAAACGCGTTCGAACAGTAAACAGAAGGTTCGCGTTCGTGTAGCATTCGAGAACACATTCGAACGGAACCAGACCTGATGCATGATGAGACTAAGAAAATACGTGTGTGTTCACGTAGCGTTCGAGAACGCGTTCGAACGGTAAATAGAAGGTTCGCGTTCGTGTAGCGTTCGAACAGAACCAGACATGATGCATGCAACACAAAGAATAAAGACAACAATGTCAAGCTCAGTATGTCCGATTAAACGTATCTTGCATTCAACCGAACACACATCAACCGGCGCGGCAAATCATCGTGGTAAAGGGCTTTAACCCCTCCCCATAGGGGATCTTTCATTGCACTTACTAAGCCTATGCGCTCGATTGAATCACGAAACAAAGAATTAAAAAAACATAATGTCAGACTTAGTATGCCGATTAAACGTATCTTGCATTCAACCGAACACACATCAACCGGCGCGGCAAAGCATCGTGGTAAGGGGCTTTAACCCCTCCCCATAGGGGATCTTTCATTGCACTTACTAAGCCCATGCGCTCGATTGAATCATGCATACAAAGAATTAAAAGCAATAATATCAAACTTAGTATACCCGATTGAACATATCTTGCATTCAACCGAACACACATCAACCGGCGCGGCAAAGCATCGTGGGAAAGGGCTTTAACCCCTCCCCATAGGGGATCTTTCATTCCACTTACTAAACCCATGCGCTCGATTGAATCATGCATAAAAAGAATTAAAAAATAATAATATCAGACTTAGTATGCCCGATTGAACGTATCTTGCATTCAACCGAACACACATCAACCGGCGCGGCAAAGCATCGTGGTAAGGGGCTTTAACCCCTCCCCATAGGGGATCTTTCATTCCACTTACTAAGCCTGTGCGCTCGATTGAATCATGCATAAATAAGCAACATGCAGAATTCAAGTGACGAAAAAAATAAATAAACCAAAGCAACACAAAACAAAAGAGGGTGTCGTTTACTCAAGCGGTACGTGGAGTTGTATCCCGAGTACAGATCATACTACCGTCCATTCGGAATCGGCTATGAAATTTATGTCCGGGTTTCCATCCGATATACCGCGAGAGTTGACACATCTCTCATTTTATTCCAAAGCCACAACATACAACATCTCATAATTCATGCATATTTATCTACTCAAGGGCCACAACATGCATTTGAACATGACAACCATGCAAGCAATACTCAATAGATAATACAAATAAAAACAAACAAAAAAACGAGTGTGAAAAATACCCTCAGGTCTAACCTTTTTGCCAACTTTCGGGCTTGCGTTTCACGGACATCGGAAAGGGTACAGCTCCTCAACTTCTCCGGTTCACTGGTTTAGCGTCCTAGCTCACTGTTTTGCTGTTTTTCTTGTCGTTCGGTCTCCGTTCTACTGCTGTTCGGTCTTCGTTCTGTTGCTGTTCGGTCTCTGCTTTGCTACTCACTGTTCAGGTCACATGTTTTGACGTTTCAACGAACTGTTTCGAGTGTTTTTCATGGTTTTTTTAGTGTAGTTTTGTGTGGTTATTTCAAGGATTATAAGTGCAGTTTATGTTACTGTTTTAAGGGATTTTAGGGACTGTTTTGGGAGTGGTTTGGGCTGCTATTTGGAGGTATATTTTCGATGATGGAGGGCTGCTGTATGGGGGAGATTTTCGGTGATGGGTAGAGGTTTAGGGGGAGTGCTGTTTTTGGTTATGGAGTGGAGGAGATGAAGGGAATTGTTTGTGTTCTTCTTGTTGCTATTGCCGTGAGTGGCTAAAGCTCTTTGTGTTGTGATTTTTGTGTGGGTTATCTATATGAGCTAGAGGATGCATGTCTTGGTTAGGGGTTGTTTATATAGAGAATGGCTAGGGCTCTACCTTGTCTCACAAGGAAGGGATTTTGGCATTAAAGAGAGATATGATTTGGTGTTAGACAAGGAAAGCAAGGGATTTGATAGGGGACAAAATTTGTTTAGATTAGGAAGTCGATATCTTTAATTTGTTATGATTGATTTTAATTAGGCATGACATCTTTTTAATTTAGTATGTGATTTGTTTAGTTAGGAAGTTAATATATTTGATTTATCTTTATTAGGCATGATTATGGTTTATTTAATTGGTAAATGGTTTAAATATTTTATTTAATATTTAATGTTTAATTTAATTAAATTGGGATGTGTTTTATGGGCTTTGGGGGGGCTAATTGGGCTGGGGTACGAGGCTAGCAGCAAAACCAGAAATACCGACTCTGTTCGAACGCCCATTCGAACGCTACACGAACTTCCGCAGTTTGCCTGAAGTTCGAACGGAGTAACGAACGCAGCACTAACGAAGACAGTGAACTTGTGAAATGAACTTGATGACGTACTTATTCTGAATTTCCCATTCTGACCTCTGTTTCCCGCAATATCCTTAGCTAAAAAGGTAGTGCCTCCAACTGAGACTCATCATCGGGTTTCACATGCGAAAATGCAATGCCTACAGGTGTCTTCCTTCATTCACTACCTTTCTATAAGGAAAAACTGTGATGGCACCTAGATAATCATTTACTCGTAGCCTATTGCGATGGACTAATTTGGAGGACTCGTTGTTTATTCCTGTCACCAAGCGATAAGAGCCTAAGAGGCTAGGATACTTAAGAGAGCCTCGCTCCACCCTCCCTCTCAGTAACATGAATTATTGAGATATTGCAAGTTCTGACTAATGTTGTGGCCAGTTTGACCATACTTTGTATAGCCGATAATAGAGAGATGTACAATCAGAATGGAAAGACCTTCGGGGAACCTTTGGAGACCAAACTCCCTCCTTCTGAGATCGTCCCTATCAGGGACAGGCAATTCTCCAATTTAGGTAGACCTTTGTCAAAGGTGTTTGAAGAGCTGAAAAGGCAAGGATTCCTAAGTCCCTTGAAACCTAAACCACTTCCAAACCCTATACCACGCTACCTTAAGCTAAACCTTTACTGTCACTACCACCGGTAAAGAGGCCATGAAACTGACAAATGCTTCCGCCTTAGGTATGAGATCCAGGACCTCATTGACTCCCATAAAATACCAGACCCAGAAAAAGAACAAGCCAACACACACAGAAAACCTCCACCTACCCACATTATTGACTCCGGCCTACCCGACAATCTTGTCTTCCAAACCCAGAACTACCAAACTTCTTGCACGGGGATACGGGGAAACAGTGGTAAAAGTGAAATAAAGCAGAGGGAGGATCTTTGGGAAAACGTCTCCGACTGTGATGAGACGGAGGTTGCAAAAGGGAGAAGTGAATGGGAAGAAGAACTACTGTACCTGGAGAAATTGATGGTCGAAGGAAATAAGAAAGCAAGGGAAAATAAAGTTGCAATTTTTGGAGATGTTTGTCTCCCAGATCTTATTCAGTTGTGATCCAATATTTATTAATAGAGACATTGATTTTGTTTATTTGTTCGAACCTTTTCTTAATGATAATAAAGATGTTCATTTCATTAACTTGCCTGAGTCTCTGTAACATAAGTATATTTGACAAAAGTATTCAACCTTGGTACTATGATACTCAGCGATATTTCGAACCCGGTGAATTTTTGGAAGAAGCAAGCAGAAAAGACAGGATAGCCATTCAGCAATGGGAAATGGGACAGTGAGACTGTCAGATTTAGAGGAGAATGAGTTCACCGAGCCGATCGACGTGGACAGATTGAAACAGTACTTTACTTGAGGAAGAAAAGACCGAGCAGTCACCAAGGGAATTGGCGGAAGACCTAACCCGACGGGATAAGAAACACATGCATGCATGTATACACGTAACCCATTTTTCATTCTTTTTGTGTTTGTTTTGTTTTGTGTTCACAGGTTTTGAAGAAGAAAAGAGAAAGCGGCAAAGACAAGCCATTCAGAAACAGCGAAAGCACAGTATCGGATTTGGGTAATAATCCTAGGGCTGAGGCCCATATTGGTGACAGAGGCGAGTAGTAATCTGAGGGTTAAGGCCCACATTGGTGCTTGTTTTGAGGAGGAGTCCCAGGGCTGAGGCCCATATGAGTTTGAGTTTCGGGAATGGATCTCAAGGGGCGAAGCCCACATTATCAGAAGATGATGGAAGAATTCTGTGGAATGAGTGAAAAAAAAAAGAAAAAATAAAAAAAAGAAGAGAGAAAAAATGAGAGAGAGAAATCTTTGATAGTTAGACATATGTCCGGTGATGACATTGTTTGCTGTAGGGAGAAGCTTTAGAAACGATAAGTGCGAGACGTGTTCTCGTCCGGTATTCTGAATGGATTGATCTCAGCTGGACTCACGAGCACTTGATTACGAGATCTCAACAGTGGAAACCTGAGTGGTTGGCAAGATGACTAGCCGAAGGGATGATGGATCGGTGAATGACCGTTTGCCTGGATGTCCACCCTGGTTTACTTATACTATGATATATGATATGGTTGGGAACAAAGAAAGTCTCTAAAAAGAAAAAGAAAAATAGACCGACTATAACCGATAGGCGTGAAGCTACCCATGGGCGAGTATTAGGACCACCATGAGGAGAAATGCTACCTTAAAGGGTAGGTGTGTAAAAAAAATGATGAAAAAAAAATGAAAAGAATGAAAAGAAAGAGACAAGAAAAGAGAAGAAGACCATATCATGTTGAGTATGACGAAGTAATCATAGAGTGTGATCAAGACATCTATTTTGGTTAGACCCACCGATCCGATTCTCTGAAACGAAATCATCGAGTTAGTTCACTTAAGGAATAAACTGCGAAAGAGCCCTAGCACACAAACACTAGGAGTCTAGTTCAGATCACATATTCAGAAGATCGGAGTTGAGTGTATCAAGTACTTTGAAGGTTCTCAGGTTTCGATGCGAAAGCAGTCGTTGAGGACGAAAATATGTCTAGCTATCAGGATTATCTCATAATAGGCAATTTAATATGTTGAAATGACACATTAGCATCAGCATCAGTCTTGCCGGGTATGGCACTCTTGGGGCGAAGCCCATATTATCATTATTAGTCTGGTCGAGTATGGCACTCTGAGGGCGAGGCCCATTTCAGTATCAGTTTGGGGCGAGGCCCACATCAGTATCAGCATGGGGGCGAGGCCCATATCAGTATCAGTATGGGGCTAGGCCCATATCAGTATCAGTTTTGGGGGCGAGGCCAATATCAGTAACAGTTCGGGGGTGAGGCCCATATCGTTATCAGTATCAGTCTTTCCGGGTATGGCACTCTGGGGGCGGGGCCCACATTCTTATCAGAATCAGTCCTGCTTGGTATGGCACTCTGGGGATGAGGCCCGCATCACATCAGTATCAGTCTAGGGGCGAGACCCACATCAGTATCAGTATGCGGGTGAGGACCACATCAGTATCAGTCTGCGGGCGATGCCCACATCTGTATCAGTCTGCGGACGAGGCCCATATCAGTACCGGTTTGGGGCGAGGCCCACATCTACATCAGTATCAATTTTTGGAGATGAGTCATGGGTCGAGGCCTACATCAGTAGCATCAGGCCTACATTTACCCAAATTTTAAGCCCTACAAATTTCATGCTTGCAACATTAGCTCTTGATGCCATTGTTGGTTTTTCTAAGGTCCCAAGATCAAATCAAGACATGAAATTATGTGTGAACACATCAACGGAGGTAGCGGAATACTCACATTGATCGGTAGAGTCGATTTGGAGACAAATGAACCCAAAAACGCACTGCCATGTAAGCCTACTGCATGTAGTCCACTGCCTACAAAAAACAGAAAATTAAGTGAAGAAACGGAGCTCCTAGCTTCGTCGGATGGATCCCGTCTCATGGTCGAACCTCCCTACCACCTTCGCAAGACTTGTAAGTGTGCTAGCACTTGATTTATCACCATGAGAAACCACTCTTGCTTCCCTTTAGCTCACGCCCAAACTAGTTCCAAACCAGTGAACACTTTGCTCAAATGGGCGTGAGAGAGGAGAGAAAATTTGAGAGAGAAGAAGTTGTGTTATGTTAATTAAAATGATTTACCAAAAATC
>SKCR01052485.1:0-18189 GCA_019454045.1 Zanthoxylum bungeanum | reverse complement strand
AAGCTTGGAGCTTCTCTTCACTACTTGGCCGAAATCTTCACTGCACAAAGGAGGATTTTTGCTTCATCTATTGCATCCACATTTGGCTTTTGTGAGTATTGTTTCCGCCATTACTTCCTTTTGGTTCATTCATATATATATCTTGCTTGGTTTTTGATCTTGGGACATGGTTATTAGATTTCCAACAAATGCCACAAATAAGTCTCTATTGATCAAATCAATATGAGCTTATTTATTTGTCATTTTATATGTTTGAGATTTTATTTATATTCAAAATATAAATTCTGTTATTCACATCTATTGTGTTTATCTCGGTATCATCTTTATATAATAAAACACTTAGTGTTCTAGAATATAAAGGTTTTATCCGCAATGGATTAAACACTGATATAGAGATAATGTCTCTAGTCAAACTAGTTACATTATAACAGTTCCTAATTTAAGTACATACCCAAAGGGTAGTTCCTAACTTAGGTATCCACGGTCGAAACAGCGACTTTCGTCCCGTTTCCGATTCGCCAGAGAAATCTCGGCTTGAGTCAGTATCCTGCTCATAGCGGATTCTGAACATCAATACATATATATTTTATGTACCACACTAAGTATTTAAAAACTAATTTCAATACTAGTAGTGAACATAACTTTGACAAATATTTTTAAAGTTAGAGCCTCGCCATTTCTTTAACTCCTTTGTGTCTTCCATATCCAATGGTAGTCGCTTCGGGATATGTCAATTATTCTTTTCAATATTCACAAACTTTGGCCAAGCCTAGGTTTCGGAATATCGAAACGATATGCACCTTGTGCTACATGCCCAATTGCAAACTTTGATTTTTTCTCCACTAGAATAGTCAATTAATTCTCCAAGAATTATTAATGCAATTTTAATACTTTTAAATCTAAAGATAGATTTATTATAAGTATATTAATTAAGCATTAAAATCATCATCACATAAATCTTCCAAAGATTTTATGCTCTACTTTGCTTAATTTTGGGCGTAACGTATAATAAGTTATTTTATCAAATAAAGTAACCTATTATTTATTCCCAATTTGAAAATTAAATCATTTAAAATATTTTAATCCCAGATTATATTTTAAATATCCAACTTTTCAATTTCTTATCTTGATTACAATAGTCCAAACTATTTAATCAACGATTAGTGGTGGTAATACTATATATATTATAATGATTATAATAGTCCAACTATATAATCAAATATAATCCAAATTAATTAACCTCAATTACATTGATTACTATAATCCAATTATAAAATCAACTGTAAACTGAAATTAATATTCAAATATATTGATTAATATAATCCAATTATATATAATCAAGTATAATACAGTCCAACTGTTTATTATTAAAACAACAATTTAAATATTAGTCCAACTAACATTTAATATTACGACGAAATAATTTAAATGAGCGCGTATGGCGAGTAATTGAACGAATGTTGCAAATTCAATACTTGCCTCCCACTATTTTTCGTCGAGCCTCTAACCCTCTGTCGAGTACTCGGGAAACCCTGTTTCCTAGTGGGCTAGGATCCCGTTAAAGTATCATACAATCTTGACTTTGGTCAAACAAAATTGTATGATAATTAACAAGGTAGATGTCGAAGATCAATTGGATCCCATCCAACTCCTAGATCCAGTAGGTGGACATCAAAGTCCGAAACATATATCTAATAATATGCCTATATATCGAATATACCCCCTACCCGTTTCCTCTGAATCAACTAGGCCTTGGCTTTGGCACAATAACAAACCTAGTGATCCCAGTCAAGCGTGGACCCATTGACAGGGAAGCTTCGTAATCAAATGTCTATGGACAAGAAGAAGTGGTCTTGACTTTGGCCCAAAACAAACCACAACTTGGACACGACACCGATATATAACAAAGCCTCGTGATTAAAGCACATCTTTGACTGACAAGGGCTTGACTTTGGTCAAAAACAACCCCTGACAATCTCCGATCTTGAGCAAGAATCACTCAATGGAAGGAAATGACGCTTGATATTTAACGAGGGTTTTTCGCGTGCAAATTGGCTACCAATTAATTATCTTTGTTAAGGTCTCATCATCATCACACCCTTAAACATGCATTCTAAATTACATAATAAAGCGTATATGAAAATAAATAATAATGATATGCGGATGGATACTTACACATTGGTCCTAGATCAAATCTCTCCCTTTCTCACTCAAGCAAACACTAGTATTACTTCTACCCGTTACACTATACTCTAAAGAAACCTCATATACATAGAGGGGAATAGGTGAGAAGAGAATACAAGAGAACGAAGGTGAAAAGGCTGGACACGCAGGTCCAATTTAATAAATCAAATTTATTACAACAATTTCCAAAATTGCCCCCCCATCTAATATCCATCTAATATACATTATTCATGCAACTCAACCACGTATTCACTCATATAAGCATGCTATCAATCAATCAATCAAATTAATTAATCTGATAATTAGTGATCATCCAATGTTCAAACAACGATTTGATTTTGTTCGAGTCAAACTCGTTTTTGCGAATAAGTACTTAAAGTACGAATTTTAGAATTAAATTAAACTACACAATAAATCCAATTCAATTTGTATTTAATTCTAATTCACTATTTAATTTCATATTAAATATCACACTTTATTAATAAACCTTTCACTAATTAAATTCCAAATTTAATTGTTACGGGTCTCAAAGCCCGATTAATATCCAATATTAATTTAATTAAAGTCTAATGGGCTTTTAATTAATTCTTAAGGCGTGGTCTTATGGTCAACTCGGGTCAAACCCAACCAAAGTCCAATCCGGGATTTACCCCATAAGCCTTTAAATTAATTTTGGCCCATTAGGCCCAATTAAATTACAAAGGTCCATTAGTTGCATTTGGGCTTTATGGTTAAGGTTTTGGGCCCAATTGGATCCAATCCATTTGGCATAAACCCAACTTGATAAAATCAAGCCCAATAGGCCCAATTACAACATTAGAAGCCCAAATCCAATTTAAGGCCTCAAATAATTAAATTACATAAATCCAATTTAACAATTTAATTACTTAAAGTGCATTACATGATTAATCAACTAAATCAACATTTCCAAAACACTAAATTAGTCCAATTAATCATACTCAATTTCATCATCACATGTCCAATCCAACACATTAAGATTAAAATCAAACTCATTACATGCTCACTTTGTTCTCGGCAATGAGGTTAATTACATGTCCGATTTGTTTCAATCCAATTAAAAACAATTCGACATTAAATCAATATGCCCTAATGATTTTCAACACATCCAATGTTTCAAAAAATCAAAATTCACCAAGACACCAAATGGGCATAACTCTCGGCCAACACATCAAAATTGGGGAAATTTGTTCCAAACAATATTTAATCAAATTGATCCAACCAATCATCAATTAAACATGTATTAAGCATACTTAATCATCCAATTTCATAATTGCATGCTCAATTTCATTTTATCCAATTTCAAGTTTCATGACATACTTTCAAAATTGGGGAAATTTGTTCCAACAATATTTAATCAAATTGATCCAACCAATCATCAATTAAACATGTATAAGCATACTTAATCATCCAATTTCATAATTGCATGCTCAAATCATTTTACCCAATTTAAAGTTTCATGACATACTTGGCAATTTGGGGATTTTTCGTCCAAATCGAATTCCATCCAATTGATTCCGGAATTAACGTTAAATCATCATCCCGAATGATTTCCAACACTTCCAATTGTCAAAAATCAAAAATCCCAAGACAATTAAATCATTAAAGTTTTCGGCCAAGGTAGAATTTTGGGGAAAAAATGATCCAATCATTTTCATCAAATTGACCTAATCAATCTTCAATTCAAACACAATTAAGCATACAAATCCATCCAATTTAATTTATCATGCTCAAATTCAAGTTTGCCCAAATTTTAGCCCTAACATTTTTCATGCTTTTAACCTAAGCTCTTGATGCCATTGTTGGAGTTTCTAGAGGTCCCAAGATCAAAACTCAAGCATGAATCATAAGCGAATACAACGATTTAAGTGCGGAATACTTACATCGAGCGGTTGAGAGACGATTTGGCAACAAAAACGAACTGAAATTTTGCTCACTGCCCACTGCTCATGTGCGCCCACTGCAGTAGTTTGTGCTTCTGTTTTGCTCCATTTTGATCAAGAAAAACGAGCTCCAAGCTTCATCAAAACGTTCCTTGCTCATGGGTATACTTCCCTTATCACCTTGGCATGATCCCGGAGTGTGCTAGCACTCTTGTTTTGCCACAAACGCACTGCTTCCCTCCATTTTGTTCACGGCAGTCCAAGAAAACCAGAACAGAAAATGGCGTGAGAGAGAAGAGAGGAGAAGAAGAGGAGAGAGTTTCTTTTTAATTTCTTGTTCTATTTTTGTTTCAAAAACGTGAGAGAGTAAAAATGAAAAGCAAAAAATGAATTGATATCAAATACCAAAATGAATTTTTTAAGATAAAAAACTCTTCAAAAAACGTGAAAAGTTTTCCCTCCAAAAGAAAATTCATCATATGCCATCATTACCTCACATTGAGAATAGAGACAATGTATCATCCCTCAAATGTGTCTAGATACATCCCATCTATTCGTGTCAAGTAATGAGATATCACGATGTGATTTGCGGATTCCACCCGTTTCAAAATACGATGTGTCCGCAAACACTTTCGGGCCCAAATTCGCTAATTCCGAATTAACTAATTTCCGTCGCGATGAGAATTAAATAATTACGCCTAGCGGAATTATTATTCACGTCGCTAACGAATTAATTCTAAATTAATTCGCTAGCCCGAATTAAAATCTAATTTTAATTCCGCGTCGAAATCTAATTTCGTTTAATATATCAAATATATTAATTCCTCGATTAATTCCAAATCAATGTTTCTCTCTCTTCAATTGATATTTTATCCTAGATAAAGTGTCTCCGAAATTAATCCCAGATTAATTCTCTCTCTCATCATATTAATCCCAGATTAATATAAGTGCGAGTCATACGTCATCGGTGAATCTTTGGGAAGCGACCCATGAGATCCCCGGATATGTTGGCAGTAAATACGGTCGTCGGGTTATCCGAATCACGTACGTACCAAGTACTACGTTCTACCGATTTACGAGACACAAGGTCGACTCCTAGCAAAGCACCAAGTCTTCCAATTCTCCGGACATATTCTCATAAGAATATTAAGATCTGTATCAAGCGTAGTAGTATACGATTGTATTGTGCATATCGGCCCAGTATCGGATAGTCACGTGCTAGGCCTGGGGCTGGATAAGTGTCTGCCCCGTACGAAGCACATGTCGGATGTATGGTAACTAGTCTCTATAATCGGATATACATGACCTTGTCATAATATCCCGATGGCCGCGCAGCACTTAAGAGCACTAATACCGTATCCTGCGTGACATCATTGTTGGACAAAATGACCCATAGCGTCACTATTTGCACAGATCATTGTGTTGTTGTAGCAAATTAACTATGTAATAAGGAAATTGCACTCTCATCGTTTGTGATTAGATCACCATAGATATATAAATGAAGAGAGGTCCCTATGATTAGTTCCTGGACTGCGAGAATGAGATGAGAACAGTATCAGTCCCCAAAGGTTTAATCATTAAATATCCCTAGCCGTAGTATTATCGAGACTGGACATCGATAATGCGGAATAGGCTAGTATTGCACTTGTGCGCGTTTGTGAGGGCACAACGGCATAGTTCTCATATATATAAGTATTGGATACTTGTGCAAGTGCGATAGGAGGTCGTGTTTCACCGATGGTACGGGAAACAGCTTCGCTCTGGATAGACCCTTCGGAATCCCATTGGTATTATGACTATGTGTCTATGGGAGGCCGAAATCAAGGTAGGTGTGTATAGTCTTAACCTGAGACTTACATCGCTAATACTTACGACAATCGGTAAACTTTAGTTTTGGTGGTGGGGGATCTTAACTGGTTCTGTGTTCACCTCTTCTGGGTTTATCAGAGAGTCGTAGAGTATTGGGTGTGATGTCAAGACGGAAGTATCACTTCAGTCATATTGGAGATGATGTCACGCAGGATACGGTATTAGTGCTCTTAAGTGCTGCGCGGCCATCGGGATATTATGACAAGGTCATGTATATCCGATTATAGAGACTAGTTACCAGACATCCGACATGTGCTTCGTACGGGGCAGACACTTATCCAGCCCCAGGCCTAGCACGTGATTATCCGATACTGGGCCAATATACACAATACAATTGTATACTACGCTTGATACAGATCTAGATATTCTTTGATGAATATGTCCGGAGAACCTGGGAAGACTTGGTGCTTTGCTAGGAGTCGACCTTGTCTCGTAAATCGGTAGAACGTAGTACTTGGTACGTACGTGATTCGGATACTCCGACGACCGTATTTACTGCCAGATTATCCGGGGATCTCATGGGTCGCTTCCCGATAATCCACCGATGACGCACAACTCGCACTCTTGAATAATCTGGGATTATATTAGAAGAGAGAGAAAATTAATCTAGGATTAATAACGGAGATATTTTATCCGGGATAAAATATCGTCTAAAGAGAGAGAACGATTAATTTGGAATTAATCGATGAATTAATATATTCGATATATTAAATGAAATTAGATTTCGACGCGGAATTAAAATTAGATTTTAATTCGGGCAAACGAGTTAATTCAGAATTAATTCGTTAGCGACGTAAATAATAATTTCGCCAGGCGTAATTATTTATTTAAATTCGATTGAATTAACGTCGCGACGTAAGCTCGGTATTTCGGAAATATCGAACCCGAACGCGTGAGTGCACGTGGGCCCACTTTCATTTGGAAACGTGTGGGGCCCACATGACACATGTCAAGATATGCATTAACTTTGACACATGTCATATTATGCTTATTTGACACTCTAATGCTTTGCATGGAGATTGTGTACAATGCACTCAATGGTATTGCATGGAAATGAAGTGTTTGACACTCTAAGCCTTTGCATGAATTTGTGTCATAAGTTTATTATTAATTTAATAAATTATGGCATAAATATAAATTGATTTTTGGTAAATCATTTAATTAACAAACCATTACACAACACAAAACTTCTTCTCTCTCAAATTCTCTCTTCCTCTCACGGCAATGGTGGCCATTTCTTCACTGGTTTGAACCAGTTTGGGCGTGAGCTAAAGGGAAGCAAGAGTGGTTTCTCATGGTGAGAAATCAAGTGCTAGCACACTACGAGTCTTGCGAAGGTGGTAGGGAGGTTCCCCCATGAGTCGGGATCCATCGGACGAAGATTGGAGCTCCGTTTCTTCACTCAATTTTCTGTTTTGTAGGACAGTGGACTGTTGCAGTGATGAGATTAATGCAGTGCGTTTTTGGGCTTGAATCATCTCCAAATCGACTCAACCGATCAATGTGAGTATTCCGCTACCTCCGTTGATGTGTTCACACATAATTTCATGTCTTGTTTGACCTTGGGACCTTAGAATTTACCAACAATGGCATCATGAGCTAATGTTGCAAGCATGAAATTTGTAGGGCTTAAAATTTGGGTAAATGTTTGTTAAGCATGATTTGAATGAATTGAATGTTTGAGTATGCTTATAACATGTTTAAATTCATTTTGGTTGGACTAATTTGATGAAAATAGATTTGGAATTATTTTCCCCAAACTTGTCACCTTGGCCGAATGTATATTGATTTTGAATCATTGGAATTTTGTTGATTTTGATTCATTGGATGAGTTAAAATCATGTAGGATGATGTTAATTTAATGTCAATTGGATTGTACTTTGAATTGAACATAAACCCTAAATTCCATACCTTGGCCGAATGTGAAATGCCCTAAATGTCTTGGTATATTTTGATTTTATGAACATGGATGTGTATGAAATCATTCGGGAAGTTAATACGTTGTCGATTGTGTAATTAATCGGATTGAATTCAAATCGGACAAAATAACCTTCCTTGGCCGAGACTTAGCAAGCATGTTTATGGGTTTGATTTTTCATTATGTGTGTTTGACATGTGATAATGAATTAAGCATGATTAATGGACTAATTTGGTGCTTCGGAAATATCGATTTAGGTCATTAATCATCGTAATGCACTTTTGGTAATTAAATTGTGAAAATTGGATTTTTTGATTTAATTAATTGGGCCTAATTTTGGAAATTAGAATTTAAGTTGTAATTGGGCCTATTGGGCTTGATTTATCAAGTTTGGTTTAGGCCAAGTGGATTGGATCCAATTGGGCCCAAAACCTTAACCATAAAGCCCAATTGCGACTAATGAACCTTTAAAGTTTAATTGGGCCTAATGGGCCGAAATTGATTTCTAAGGCATTTTGGGTGATTCCACTATTGGGCTTTGGTTGCCGAAGCCCATGCCTAAAGAAATTAATTGAAGCCCATTAGACTTAAATTAAATTGACGTTGGACGTTAATCGGACTTTGAGTCCCGACGATGAATTTGGAATTTGAATTTAAATCGTAAAAGGTTTATTAATATAAAGTGCAATATTCAATTTGGAATTGAATAGTGAATTAGTATTAAATACATGTTAAATTAGATTTAATGATGTAGTTTAATTTAATTCATGAATTCGTACTTTGAGTACTTATTCGCAAAAACGAGTTTGACTCAAACAAAATCAAATCGTTGTTTGAACATTGGATGATCACTTAATTATCAGATTAATTAATTTGATTAGATTGATTGATAGCATGCTTATGTGTGTGAATACATGGTTGTGTTGAATGAATAATGTATATCGGATGGATATTAGTCGGGTGGGCAATTTTAGAAATTGTTGTAATAAATTCGATTTATTAAATTGGACCTGCGTGTCCAGCCTTATCACCTTCTTTCTCTTTGTATTCTCTTCTCACCTATTCCCCTCTATGTATATGAGGTTTCTTTAGAAGTGTAGTGTAACGGGTAGAAGTAGTACAAGTGCTAGCTTGAGTGAGAAAGGGAGAGATTTGATCTAGGATCAATGTGTTAAGTATCCATCCGCATATCATTATTATTTTATTTCATACTCGCTTTATTATGTGTTTAGAATGCATGCTTAAGGGTGTATGATGATGAGACCTTAATAAAGATAATTAAATTGGTAGCCAATTTGCACGCGAAAAACCCTCATTAAATATCATGCGTTTTTCCTTCCATTGAGTGATTCTTACTCAAGATCCGAGATTGGCAGGGGTTGTTGGCCAAAGTCAAGCCCTTGTCCATCAAGATGTGTTTTAATCACGAGGCTTTGTTCTATATCGGTGTCGTGTCCAAGTTGTGGTTTGTTGGCCAAAGTCAAGACCACTTCTTGTCCATTGACATTGATTACGAAGCCTCCATGGTCAATGGGTCCGCGCTTGACTGGGATCATCAGGTTTGTTGTGCCAAAGCCAAGGCCTAGTTGATTCAGAGGAATAAGGTTAGGGTATATATATTGGATATATAGGCATATATAAGATATATGTTTAGGACTTGGATGTCCACCTAACCGGATCTAGGAATTGGATGAGATCCAATTGATCTTAGAGATCTACCTAGTTAATTATCATACAATTTGTTGGCCAAAGTCAAGATTGTGTGATATTTAACGGGATCCTAGCCCACTAGGAAACACGGTTTCCCGAGTACTCGACAGAGGGTTAGAGGCTCGACGAAAAATAGTGGGAGGCAAGTATTGAATTTGCAACATTCGTTCAATTACTCGCTAAACACGCTCATTTACATTTTACTCGTCGTATTAATCAAAAGTATTAGTCAGACTAATATTTTATGTTGTTTTAAAGATATATATAGTTGGACTATATACAAACTCATTCAATATATAGTTGATTTTGTAATTGGATTATAGTAATCAATATAATTGAATTAAATGATAGTTGATTTTATAATGGGATTATAGTAATCAATATTAAAATTATAGTTGATTAAATAATTGGATTATTGTAATCATTATAATAAATAGTACCTTAATAATTTGATTAAATAGTTGGACTATTAAAATCAAGTAAAGAATTGAAAAGGTTGAATATTTAAAATATATAATCCTTGGATTAAATGTTTTAAATGATTTAATTTTCAATTGGGAATTAATAATAGGTTAATTTATTTGATAAAATAACTTATTATTACTAAGCCCATAATTAAGCAAATAGTAGAGCATAAAGTCTTTGGAAGATTTATGTGATGATGACTTTAGTGCTTAATTAATGTACTTACAATAAATCTATCTTTAGATTTAAAAGTATTAAAATTGCAATTAATAATTCTTGGAGAATTAATTGACTATTCTAGTGGAGAAAAAGTCAAAGTTTGCAATTGGGCATGCTGCACAAGGTGCACATCATTTCGATATTCTAAAACCCAAGGCTTGGCCAAAGGTTTGTGAAATATTGAAAAGGTAATTGACATATCCCAAAGTGACTACCATTTGGATATGGAAGACACGAAGGAATTAAAGAAAGGGCGAGGCTCTAACTTTAAAATATTTGTCAAAGTTATGTTCACTAGTAGTATTAAAATTGGATTTTAAATACTTAGTGTGGTACATAAAATATATGTATTGACGTTCAGAATCCGCTGTGAGCTGGATACTGGCTTCAAGCCGAGATTTCTCTGCGAATTGGAAACGGGACGAAAGTCGCTGTTTCGACCGCAGATACCTAAGTTTAGGAACTACCCTTTGGGTATGTAATTAAATTAGGAAATGTTATAATGTAACTAGTTTAACTAGAGACATTATCTCTATATCAGTGTTTAATCCATTGCGGATAAAACCTTTATATTCTAGAACACTAAAGTGTTTCAATATATAAAGATGATACTGAGATAAATACAACAGAATTTATATTTTGAATATAAATAAAATCTCAAACATATAAAATGACAAATAAATAGCTCAAATTGATTTGATCAATTGAGACTTATTTGTGGCATTGTTGTCTGGGACACAATTAAACAAGACTCGTATATCCACACTTTTGAAGAGTGGGTACTAGGACTGATTTGACTATTCAAATAAGGTCTACGAATCTAGTTTATTAAACAAGACTCGTATATCCACACTTTTGTAGAGTGGGTACTAGGACTGTTTTGACTATTCAATAAGGTCTGCGAATCTAGTTTATTAGGTAATATACCTAAAATACTATTTACTTGGTAATAGTAAAAGGGCCACCGATCTGTTAGCCCTATTCATGGTGAAGTTAGTGGGCCCATATCTAGCTAGGCTAGATGTGAACATGAATATTTCGTGACCTTAACGGATGTGACATCACGTTGTGGTTATGTGTTTCTTTTGAAGAACACATATCGGAAACTTTAGAGTTTCGACACGAAGTAGACAAACAGATCGGCTATAGTATTATTCCGCCACGGTGAAACCATAATGGAAAATACTTAAGCAGTAAGTTTCATATGTAAATGAAAGAGTACGGTATTCTTTCGTATGAGGACTCCTCCCGAGACACGTTAGTTAAACGGTGTGTCCGAACCAAAAACCGAATTTTGTTGGACATAATAAGGTTTATCACGAGTCGCTCTGAGCTACTATTTCCTTCAACAGGATATGTATTAACAGTGCAAAACTTATTTAGAATAAGGTTCCATATAAATCTGTTTGACAGATATCATATAGGATATGAACAGGGAAGAAACGAGGTTTCTCATTCCTGATAATTTGGGTATGCGAGGCATAGCGTTTGGATGATACCAAACTAAGGACCCAAATTGGATAAGTGCCAATATAAGTTATCCTAAGGGAAACCTTAAATATAGTACTTGTTAATCCCACATGAGAACAATGTAATTGTTGCTCACCATGCGGTTTTCCTGAGAGGAATACCGATATGCAGTGGTCAGTGGGAGGATAGTGATACTCGATGAAAATCGGAGTAATACTGATCAAGGCACGAAGTCCTTAATGGAACACAAATAGTTCATCTATGATGAATCTATACCATTAATCTTCAAATACACAAGAAACTAGTAGATCGGATAGAGTCAGAAAAACAACCTAGGGTATGGTTTCTGATCTCGCCCCATAAAGATGTCAATCTTATGGTGGTGTACCATCCGACTACGTTTAGAGGAAGTGATACGAGGATCGACTCCCTGTTATGGCAAAGTGCCATGAGTCCGAAATGGATTCCATGTATAACAACTATGTTTGGATACTAGTTGTTGTACCACAAGGCGTTGTGCCTATGGTACATTAAAGGTCTTCAAGGAAGACATACATGGAAGGCAACATACCAACGTACAAAGCAGGCTTTTGACGGAAAGGTAGCGTTATCAACATTATGTTAATAACGGTTCAACCTTTTTACCTGTTGCCATGATAAATCCATTTTGAAGATGCTTGTTGATAACTTTTATTTCATTGATGAAATATGTCAGTTACAAATCAAAATCGCTTTCCTGAAAAGGAAACCTTTTGGAGGATATTTACAACATCCTGACGATTTTATATAACCGACAAACAGGTTTGCGGGTTATTCGATCCATGTTTGGATTGATGCAAGCATAAGGTTCTTGGAACTGTTATTTTGAAATAATCATAATGATTTATGATTTGATTCAAAGCTAAATAATTCTTGTGTATATAAGGAGGTTAGTGGGAGAGCGCACTGACAGTGAAATTCCCATAAAACAATTGGTGAAAGCTTGGCTTTCATAGATATTCTTTCAATAGAAATTCTCCGTAGAATTCTGGGGAGTAACAACCTTTATTCAGGGAATAAAGATCTACTGGGATAGATTTGGAGTTGTTAACACTCTCTGGGAAATTGTACATTTAAAATGTACTTGTATTGGTGTCTCATACGCTTCGAGCATATGGAGTCACAATCGGGTCAATCCAAGTGACAGTCACTGGATTGAAGATTAAAGAAACATCTGTTAGTATCTGAGAGAACTAAAGATGTTGTCTTAAACTATGGAGATGGAGAACTTGAAGTGACTGGGATCACTGCTGCAAGTTTCCAAACCGGTAAATACTGCGGTACTATAAAGTTTGAATAACAGGGACAGTGAGCTGGAAATCTTCCTAGCAAGATAACTGTTGCCGAATAAAACAACACAAATGCGGATCATTGCTGCAGCTGAGGGCAGCAATAGAAGACCATCTGGTAGAAAATAAATCTAATAAGATTAGATAAAGTTCTGTTAGCAGCTGAGCTAGGCGTCAGCATAGGCTAAGGAATTAAAGGTCTCATCGACGATCCAGATATATACTTCTGTATCATCTGATTGTTCGGATCATACATCGTGGCGATGTGATGATCGTGTAAATCGCGTCAGACGATAATTAGCAAATCCGCTGACGAAAACCTTTCCTCAGCAATTTGAGCGAATTGTACATAGTTCAGGTGTAGGACACTTGAGTGACTCGCAATGTGCCAAGTGGGAGAATAGAGCTGTGTCTGTGGCCCCACACGTTTCCAAATGAAAGTGGGCCACGTGCATCACGCGTTCGGGGTTCGATATTTCCGAAACACCGAGCTTACGTCGCGACGTTAATTCAATCGAATTTAAATAAATAATTACGCCTGGCGAAATATTATTTACGTCGCTAACGATTAATTCGTCTGAATTAACTCGTTTGCCCGAATTAAATCTAATTTAATTCCGCGTTCGAAATCTAATTCATTTTAATAATCGAATATATTAATTCATCGATTAATTCCACAATTAATCGTTCTCTCTCTTTAGACGATATTTATCCCGGATTAAATATCTCCGTTATTAATCCTAGATTAATTTTCTCTCTCTTCTAATATAATCCCAGATTATTCAAGAGTGCGAGTTGTGCGTCATCGGTGGATTATCGGGAGCGACCCATGAGATCCCCGGATAATCTGGCAGTAAAATACGGTCGTCGGAGTATCCGAATCACGTGTACCAAGTACTACGTTCTAACCGATTTACGAGACAAGGTCGACTCCTAGCAAAGCACCAAGTCTTTTCCCAGGTTCTCCGGATTATTCATCAACATATCTAGATCTGTATCAAGCGTATTATACATTGTATGTGTCTATTGGCACCCGCGGATAATCAGTGTAGGCCTTGATAATGTCTCTTACGATTAGCCATCCCGGCGCATGGTTGTCCGCTCGTCGATCACGTTCTGAAGCCTGCCCGCTGTTATAAGCTGTATCTCGGTTCTTGTCGTATGCTACGCGGAGCAATGTGTAGTGCTATCGTATATATTAACGGCCTCTGAGGTACATTTGTAGCTCTTTTTATCCGCCTACTTAACAGTCCTCTTGACTCTCGGTCCGTGCCCCCCCGATCCTCGACGAATACCGTGGCCCTGCGTGACATTCTCTATCTCCAAGAGACTGAGCAAAGCTGATCTTCTCTTCTCCGACATGTTTCCGTTGACACTCAATACGCCCTAATATCCTATGCACCGATCGACTAATACTTACCCGCTGTTCTCTGATAGAGGCCGTAACAGACAGATACCCAGCTCTTAAGATTCACACGCTCTGCATCCGATACTAAGGTCCTTAGACCCAGATTTGTGTGAAGTATCTCACCTCGTCAGAAATCGACCAGTTATACTCGATCCGCAAACAATTAGCCGCCACTATAAGTTGCCTCGTTCGCATCGCGCTCAGCGTAGTCCTACGCGCATTGTAACGATTCCTTCCTCTTGACCCACGTCATCTTAGTGCTTATAATTCCGGAGCCCGTCCTATTAATACGAACTACCTTGTGTAAGTGAGATTCGCGGGTACAATCGCAACCAGCTCATACACATACTGTCATCCCTATAACATGACTCTATTATATCACTTTGAATACCCTGTCCATATTAGTGTTACTTATTGACACTCTAATGCTTTGCATTGAGAATTGATGTGTACAATGCACTCAATGGATATGGCATGGAAATTAAGTGTTTGACACTCTAAAGCCTTGCATGATGATTTGTGTCATAAGTTATTATTAATTTAATAATTATGGCATAAATATAAATTGATTTTTGGTAAATCATTTTAATAACAAACATTACACAACACAAAACTTCTTCTCTCTCAAATTCTCTCTTCCTCTCACGGCATGGTGGCCATTTCTTCACTGGTTTGAACCAGTTGGGCGTGAGCTAAAGGGAAGCAAGAGTGGTTTCTCATGGTGAGAATCAAGTGCTAGCACACTACGAGTCTTGCGAAGGTGGTAGGGAGGTTCCCCCATGAGTCGGGATCCATCGGCGAAGATTGGAGCTCCGTTTCTTCATCAATTTTCTGTTTTGTAGGACAGTGGACTGTTGCAGTGATGAGATTAATGCAGTGCGTTTTTGGGCTTGCATCATCTCCAAATCGACTCAACCCGATCAATGTGAGTATTCCGCTACCTCCGTTGATGTGTTCACACATAATTTCATGTCTTGTTTGACCTTGGGACCTTATAAATTTACCAACAATCATCTCCAATATGACTGAAGTGATACTTCCGTCTTGACATCACACCCAATACTCTACGACTCTCTGATAAACCCAGAAGTGGTGTACTCAGAACCCGTTTAAGTCCCCCTACCACCAAGACCATACACACCTACCTTGATTTCGGCCTCCCATAGATTAGCGATGTAAGTCTCAGGTTAAGACCATACACACCTACCTGATTAGGCCTCCCATAGACACATAGTCATAATACCAATGGGATTCCGAGAGGGGTCTATCCAGAGCGAAGCTGTTTTCCGTACCGTCGGTGAAACACGACCTCCTATCGCACTTGCTGCATAAGTATCCAATACTTATATATATGAGAACTATGCCGTTGTGCCCTCACAAACGCGCACAAGTGGCAATACTAGCCTATTTCCGCATTATCGATGTCCAGTCTCGATAATACTACGGCTAGGGATATTTAATGATTAAACCTTCGGGGACTGATACTGTCTCATATCATTCTCAGTCCAGGTACTAATCATAGGGACCTCTCTTCATTTTATATATCTATGGTGATCTAATCACAAATGATGAGAGTGCAATTTCTTTGTCACATAGTTAATTGGCTACAACAACACAATGATCTGTGCAAATAGTGACGCTATGGGTCATAATGTCCAACAGCTAGTCCTTATGGACACCCAATCTTTGCCACTAAGTTATAAGACCACGCCTAAGGGTTGATGCGTCTTAAGACTCAGAAAATTCAAACCATTGTCAATAGTATGATTTAGGGACAAATTGGTATTGGTCAGTCTGGTAAAGCCTAGTCCTGCCAATACGGTTTAAGCCCTTTGGGTCTATAGTTTACAATGGGAGGCAAATTTTAGACTTGAACTATTATTGAGGATTTTAGCAAGTTTAAGTGAAAACTGTCAAATGGATTCCTCCATTGAAAATTCCCCGATGGAGGGTGGAAAACGAACTCCTTAATACCCTTACCTCTTAGGCTCTTATTGCCTTGGTGACAGGAATAAACAATAATTCCTCCAATTAGTCCAACACTTTAAATATACTTTAAGGTAGACTCTGAGTAAATGATTATCTAGATGTCTCACAGCTTTTCCTTTTGGCTATAAAAAGGTATTGAGTGAAGGAAACCACCAAATCATTATCTAACTCTAGTAACCCTTTGGTTAAATTTTAACTTAGTTTGGAAGGTTTTATTAACGCCTTGGTCCCCACCCCACTTGTATCTTTTATAATGTCTTTTATTATAAACAAGTGATTTATATTTATTAGCCTTAAAGGTAATAAATCTCTAATTCATCACGGAATAATTACTTAGCTAAGGAATAAGCAATACACTCTCTATTTCCTTAGAAATCTCTAGATGCTTGCACCCTAAAATAATCATGCCAATTCTATCATACATAGAATCATCAAGCATATGAGTTTTAATATGTTGGAATTATTTTAGGGCATTAAATAACTTTGATTAAAATTTAATTATGATATTGCATTTTATTTAATTAAATAAATTTACTATTCATATTTTTACAGATGCGTGAACGTTAAATGAAATTTCACAATTCAACTCTTAACCAAATCATGAAAACTTGTGCCTAAAAGTACGTTCAGGGTGTGTTAGCTTTCCAACGAGTTTTTACACACCCAATTTAGAGTTCAAATGAGAGAGAACTAATCAAAACAAACACGGCGCGCTGATAACACAGTTGGGAAGCGGCCGCTATGCGCAGCGGAAAATTAAAAAATTATGCCACCGCTATCCCTTTCCCCAAGACCCATTTGTTTTGATTATTCTACAAGCCTAGGCATGTTACTAATATTCTAAGCATAAAAACTCATAAAACTTGCAAAGAACATAAATCTAAACATGCTAACTATCATAAGAACTCAAATAAAGAAAGAAAAATACTTACTTGAACCGAAGACACACCTCCTGTCCTCCCTCCAATCTACCAGCTTTCTCGAACTCATCAACCTCTTCCACGTTCCAAAGAGCCACCCAAGTGTGTGGCCTCCAAAGGTGCACACACCAAAGCCAAAACTCAACGGCAACAAGACTACGCCTTGAGTGCATGTTTATTTTGTTGGACAATGACCCATAACATCACTATTTGTACGGAACATGGTGTTGTTGTACAAATTAACTATTGACAAAGGAAATTGCTCTTTTATCATTTGTAATTAGATTACCGGGGATTATAAATGATAAAAGTCCATTTGATTAGTTCCGGATTGATAAGATATGAGACGGTATCATCCATTAAGGTTTAATCATTAAAACATCCCTAGTCAGAATATTATCGAGATTGGACATCGATATTGCGGAATAAACTAGTATTGCACTTGTGCGTGTTATGGGAGCATAACGACATAGTTCTCATATATTTAAGTATTGGATACTTAGCAAGTGTAATAGGAGGTTGTGTTTACCGATGGTACGGAAACAGCTTCGTTCTGGATAGACCCCTCGGAATTCCATTGGTAGTATGATTATGTGTCTATGGAAGTCCGAATCAGGGTAGGTGTTTTTGGTCTTAACCTGAGACTTGCCACCGCTAATACTTACGACAATCAATGTACTTTGGTTTTAGTCATCTAGGGCTTTAACTGGATTTGTCTACGCCTCTTTTGGGTATATTGAGAATCGTATGGTATTGCGTGTGATGTCCAAGATGGAAGTATCACTCCAGTTATAGTGGAGATGATGGT
>SKCR01052484.1:0-18116 GCA_019454045.1 Zanthoxylum bungeanum | reverse complement strand
TTTTTGGTAAATCATTTTATTAACTTAACACACATTTTTCTCTCAAATTCTCTCTACTCTCTCACGCCCAAGGGGCAAAACTCACTGTTTTTGGAAGCCAAAAACCGTGAGCAAGGGAAGCCAAGAGTTGGGTTCTCATGGTGAGAAATCAAGTGCTAGCACACTACGAGTCTTGCGAAGGTGGTAGGGAGGTTCCCCCATGAGACGGGATCCATCCGACGAAGATTGGAGCTCCGTTTCTTCACCCAATTTTCTGTTTTGCAGGGCAGTGGACTGCTGCAGTGAGCTTGCAAAGGCAGTGCGTTTTTGGGCTTGAATCGTCTCCAAATCGACTCAACCGATCAATGTGAGTATTCCGCTACCTCCGTTGATGTGTTCACACATAATTTCATGTCTTGTTTGACCTTGGGACCTTATAGAATACCAACACTCTCTTCATTTATATATCTATGGTGATCTAATCACAAATGACGAGAGTGCAATTCCTTGTTACATAGTTAATTTGCTACAGCAACACAATGATCTGTGCAAATAGTGACGCTATGGGTCATATTATCCAACACATTAAGCCCAATAAAAATATTTAACCCCAATACAATTTCAAGCCCAATTTAATTAAACAAAATTCCAAATTTCCCATGTAATTAACTAAAGTGTATTTACATAATTAATCACCCAATCATATTTCCAAAACACAAATTAGGCTAATTAATCATGCTCATTTACATCAATTAGTGTCCACACAAATTAATAAAAATCAAACCCAATTACATGCTCTTATGCTCTCGGCAATTTGGGGATTTTTCGTCCGATTCGAATTTAATCCAATTAATTCCAAAATCGACATTAAATCATTATCCCGAATGATTTCCAACACATCCAATTGTAAAAAATCAAAAATCCCAAGACATTTAGGGCACTAAACTTTCGGCCAACACAATAAAAATTGGGGAAATTTGTTCCAAACACAATTTCAACAAATTGATCAAATCAATCCTTAATTCAAACATATTTAAGCATAATAATCAATCCAATTTCATTAATAATGCTCAAAATCAAGTTTGCCCAATTTTAAGCCCTAAATAATTTTCATGCTTTTAACCAAGCTCTTGATACCATTGTTGGAGTTTACTAAGTCCCAAGGATCATAAATCAAGCATGAACATGTGTGAATACATTTGAGGAAGTCGCAGAATACTTACATTGAGCGGTTGAGCGACGCAGATGCAACAAAAACGAAATCTTTCTGCCTTGAACTGGTTCGGCAGTGGCTGTTTTTGCTCACTGGTTTGGCCTCCATTTTGGTCCTTCATCAAGCTCCAAGCTTCGTCTAATGGTTCCCGGCTCATGGGTGGACTTCCTATCACCTTCGCATGTCTCTCGGAGTGCTAGCTCTCTTGATTTTTGCCACAAAAACCAACACACTTGCTTCCCTCATTCACATTTTTTTTCAACCAGAAACCAGAAAGTTTACAGCCCTTTTGGGCGTGAATGATGATGAGAAGAAAGAGAGAGAAGAGGTTGAAAATGTGTGTAAAGTCTAATTGATTTCTAAAATCAATTTAACATATACCAAACATATAATAATAATATATGTCACTCAAGCTTTTAAAAGCTTTCCAACAACTCCCATCAAGTCACATCTATCAATCAAGTTGTCAAGTCATATCACTCAAAGTGACAAATGATTTGACGCTTGATGCAACTAATGATTTGACGCTTGATTTGACTTGCGGGCCGCACTCGAAATCGAAATGCGAATGCACTCGCAAACAATCTCGGGCTCGGGTTCGCTAATTCCAAATTACCGAATTTTCCGTTGCGTCGTAATTAAATGATTATGCCTAGCGAAATCACTATTCACGTCGCTAACGAATTAATTCTAAATTAATTGTTCGCTCGAATTAAAATATAATTTTAATTCCGCGTCGAAATCCAATTTCGTTTAATATATCAAATATATAATTTATCGATTCATTCCAAATTAATCGTTATCTCTATTTAAATGATATTTTATCCCAGATAAACTATCTCAGCAATTAATACCAGATTAATTTTCTCTCTCATCTAATGATCCCAGATTAATTAAAAGTACGAGTCATACTGTTAGACATTTTGTCCCATAGCGTCACTGTTTGTAAATGATATTGTATTATTGTACAAAATTAACTATGTGATAATGAAATTGCCTTTTGCCGTTTTGTAATATTATTTACTTTGATATATAAATGGTGAAAGTCCATATGATTAATACCGGATTGAGATGATATGAGACAGTATCAATCCATAAAGGTTTAATCATTAAATATCCCTAGTCGGAGTATTATCGAGATCGGACATCGATATGCGGAATAGACTAGTATTGCGCTTGTGCACGTTGTGAGGGCACAACGGCATAGTTCTCATATATTTAAGTATTGGATACTTATGCAAGTGCGATAGGAGGTTGTGTTTTACCGATGGTACGGAAAACAGCTTCGCTCTGGATAGACCCCCGGAATCCCATTGGTAGTATGTCTGCGTGTCTATGGGAGGCCGCATCAGGGTAGGTGTATATGGTCTTAACCTGAGACTTACATCGCTAGTACTTGCGACAATCGGTAAACTTTGGTTTTGGTGGTTGGGGACCTTAACCGTTCTGTGTACACCTCTTCTGGGTTTATCGAGATCGTAGTGTACTGGATGTGATGTCGAGATGAAAGTATCACTTCAGACATATGGAGGTGATGATCCACGCAGGACACAGAACTAGTTCTCTATAAAAGGTTGCAACCGTCGGGACAATATGACCAGGTCAGGATTGTCCGATTTAAAGAGACTAGTTGCTTGATGTCCGATATATGTTTCGTACGGGGCAGACACATCTCCAGGCCCAGGCCTAACATGTCATCGTCCGATACTGGATCGATGTACGCAATACTACGGTATACTACGCTTGATATAGATCTTATATTCCTATAAGAATATTTCTGGAGAATTGGGTAGGCATGGCGCTTTGCTAGAAGCCAACCTTGTCTTGTGAATCGGTAAGAACGTAGTACGAGGTACGTACGTGTTCGATTATCCGACGACCGTATTTACTGCCAACATATCCGGAGATCTCTTGGGTCGCTTCCTGAAGATTCACCTATGATATTTGATTCGGACTTAATTAATCTTGGATTAATTGCGGAGAAACTTTATCTTGGATAAAGTGCCTTATTTAGAGAGAGAACGATTAATTTGGAATTAATCGATAAAATTATTATATTCGATATAATAATCGAAATTCGATTTCGACGCGAAATTAAAATTAGATTTTAATTCGGGCATACGAGTTAATTAGAATTAATTCGTTAGCGACGTAAATAATAATTTCGCCAGGCGCAATTATTTATTTAAATTCGATTTAATTAACGTCGCGACGTAAGTTCGGTATTTCGGAAATATCGAACCCGAACGCGTGAGTGCACGTGGGCCCACTTTCATTTGGAAACGTGTGGGGCCCACATGACACATGTCATTAAATGCATTATTTAATTGTTAATGCATTGCATGGTGATAGTGTACAATACACTCAATGGTTTTGCATGGAGTTTGAGTGTTTGACACTCTAAGCCATTGCATGATTTGTGTCATAAGTTATTATTAATTTAATAAATATTATGGCATAAATATAAATTGATTTTTGGTAACAAAAATTAATTACACAACTCTCTCTCTCTCTCACATTGCCGAAACCTGAAACAGTTTTTGGGCTCTCTATTTCTTCATTTTTTTGTTGCAAAAACTTGAAGAAAGTATGTTTGTTTGGAACATAAATTCACACACAAGGCTAGCACCTTCAAGGGATCATAAAGAGGTGATAGGGAAACCATCAAAGAGCTTGGAATACACAAATCTTGGAGCTTCAACTTCTTCCTCCCTTGGCCGAAACTTGAAGCTTGGAGATTCAAAGATTTTCTTCATCACTTCTCATCACAAAAGCTTTGTAAGTATGATTCTGCCATGCTTCAAGATTATTATATATATTCAATTGTTGTATTTCATATGCTTAATCTTTCCTTGGGACATATAATAGAAACCAACACATACGTCATCAGTGAATCTTTCGGAAGCGACCCATGAGATCCCCGGATATGTTGGCAGTAAATTCGGTCGTCGGACTATCCGAACATGTAAGTACATCGTACTACGTTTATACCAAATTACAAGACAAGGTTGGATTCTAGCAAAGCGCCATGCCTCCCCAATTCTCCGGAAATATCCTTACCAGAATAAAGGATCTGTATCAGGCGTAGTATGCGTAGTATTGCGTATTTCTGTCCAATATCGGATGATCACATTTGAGGCCTGGGGCTGGTACAGTGTCTGCCCCGTACGAAGCATATATCGGATTACGACCAAGTCATATTATCCCGACGGTTTCAACCTTATTTAGAGAAACAGTTCCGTATCCCTGCGCGATCATCAACTCAATATGACTGGAGTGACACTTGCTTCTTGACATCACCCAACACACTATGATTCTCGATATACCCAGAATTGGCGTACACAGAAACCGATTAAAGCCCTGGACGACCTCAACCAAAGTAATATTGATTGTCGTATGCATTAGCGGTGCAAGTCTCTCTGTTAATACCAAATACACCTACCTTGATTTCGGACTTCCATAGACACATAGTCAGACTACCAATGGAATTATAGGTGGTCTACCCAGAGCGAAGCTGTTTCCCGTACCATCGGTAAAACACAACCTCCTATTACACTTGCATGAGTATCCTATACCCAAATATATGAGAACTATGTTGTTATGCCCTCACAAAACGCACAAGTGTAATACTAGTCTTTTACGTATTTATCGATGTCCAATCTCGATAATACTCTTACTAGGGATATTTAATGATTTATCATTCGTGGATTGATACTGTCTCATATCATTCTCAATACAGGACAAATCACAGAGACCTTCTATCATTTATACATCTAGGTGATCTAATCACAAATGATAAGAGTGCATTCTCCTTTGTCACATAGTTATTTTGTACAACAACACCGTGATCTATACAAATAGTGACGCTATGGGTCATAATTGTCCAACAGTTTCCTTACCTCATCTTTGTTGGACTTCCCATTCCTCAAATCATTCAAAGTTTCCATGCTACTCTTGGCATTATCTTCCTTCATTTTCTTTTTCTTTCTTCTTCCTCCATTCTTCTTATTCTTCTTCTTTTTCCTTTTCTTCCTTCTTCCCAAGATTCCTTCTCCCATTTTATTTTCTAAATTTAGATTTTGAATAGTATCTCCTTTATATACTAGGGATTTTTAGATATTAGATAATTTGAGAAAACTATGGAAGTGAGTGGAATGTTTGAGAATATTCCCGTTGGACCAAAAATCACTATTCACCCGAATTTGACTTAAGTTTTTGACCTATTTCTGGTCCAAAATTGGAAAAATGTTCAACTGTAAAGTTGTAGATCTCGATCTTAAATTTCCGATGATATAAAATGAATAAAAATTGGAGTTCATATGAGAAAGTTCGGCCCAAATACAATGGGCTATTCGAAGTGGAACATCTTAGAATCCCGCATCGAAGTTTCGAAGAATTTTCTGTTTATCCATAATGTCATTATGCGAATGTATATATGCTCAGACATAAATTATATTACGTAACACTCGTCCCACAGTGTAACATTACTACAGTCAATGAGTCAACAGTAGTAGGGACCTCCGGTCTTTACAAATACTCCCTCCTTAAATATGATTCGTTCTCAAATCCTCTTCAAACTTGGGTTCTTATCATAGATCTCAAAATTATAGGTTCCTTATAAGCTACTTGATTAAATTGACTATATGCACATAACCGTAGTCTCACCCACTGAAATACCACTTCTCGACGATTTTCTATGTGCTTATTCTGTTGGAACTATACTATGTCATCAGAGATTCTATTTGACTTAACAACGAAAATATCTACCTAACTGAATATTTATCACTTAACTGATAGGCATTGATATTCTATGTCTTCGAACACATGTATCATGTTAGGGATATGCCTTATACCCAACTTGTGGATGGGCTATATGTACATGTATTTGAAATATTTTCATTAATTAATAAAATGGCAATCTTTCTTATACGTGTCTTACTAAATTTATATGAATCATCAAACACTGTAATAAAGCCCTTGGAGTAATAAGATGATGGCTTCCATGACTTATGAGAATCATTACTCTCAAACGTTCCTGGTCATAGTTTTATGAATCATTACTCTCAAAGCGGATCTCCGCTAGTAGCAACACTGATATGTGTGATCAGTGTTTGAGACTGTGGCCGCAGCGGAAGAATCATGTGAGATTCTTGGGTTAGCACGATTCATGACACTATCAACGTCATACCTTTGACTATATGGGTAGACACTTTCCATACCTAGGTCAAACGGTAGGGATACAGTGAGGCGAGAGACCGTATCATATGTAAATCGCATACAAAATGGTATATATATATTTCATTCTCATTTAGGGGTATTTGCATGTTGCTAGATGTCAACCTTGGTCATTGAAATCGAACGAAAATCTGATCGGAGGATAATTTATGTTTGATTAAATTATCACGATTCATTTCATGTCCAACTTGAGGGGAACCCAAAGGGTCACACACAACAAAGTTGAAATCAATGGTTAACGGTGCATAGTATAAATTTAACAGCATATATGAGTGTTGTAGGAATTGTTCATAAATGGTTCAATGTTTTTAATTATTGAACAAATCATTTATGAGGTTCCATATGTTGTTTTCTATAATTAGTCCCAAAGAAAGTATAAGCCAATGAAACACACAATTTTATACATTCAAAGCTTGAAGCATGGCGGAATCATACTTACAAAGCTTGTGATGAAAATTGATTAAGAGAATCCTTGAGTCTTCAAGGTGGAAACTTTCGGCCAAGAGCAAGAGGGAGAGAAGCTTCAAGTCTTCTAGTATTCCAAGCTCCAAGGTTGTTTCCCTATCACCTCATTTGATCCCTCAATGTACTAGCAAAAATGGAGAAATGAAAAACAATTTTTCTGCCCTTAGAAGAAGCTCACGGCGTGAGCAAGAAGAAGAATAGGGAGAGAGTCTTTTGGTTTTCTTTTCACTTTTTTTTGTATGGTTTCAAAAACCGTGAATGATGATGATAACAATTTCCAAAATATTTGGTAAAAACCCTTCAAAAACCGTGAAAAGGTTTTCCCTCCCAAAAGCCATTAAATGGCCTCACCAACTTACATAGAGAATAGTGACAATGTATCATCCCATAAAGGTGACTAGATACATCCATCAACTAGTCGTGTCAAGTGATGAGATTTCGCGATGTGATTTGCGGGTCCCACTCGTTTCACAATACGAATGTGTCCGCAAACACTTTCGGGCTCAGTTTCGCTAATTCCGAATTAATGAATTTCCGTCGCGACGTGAATTAAATAATTACGCCTAGCGAAATTACTATTCACATTGCTAACGAATTAATTCTAAATTAATTCGTTTGCCCGAATTAAAATCTGATTTTAATTCCGCTTCGAAATCTAATTTCGTTTAATATATCGAATATATTATATCATTGATTAATTCCAAATTAATCGTTCTCTCTCCTAATTAGGCATTTTATCCAAGATAAAGTTTCTCTGTAATTAATCCAAGATTAATAAAGTTCGAATCAAACATCATAGGTGAATCTTCAGGAAGCGACCCAAGAGATCTCCGGATATGTTGGCAGTAAATACGGTCGTTGGATAATCCAAACACTTACGTACCTCGTACTACGTTTTTACCGATTTACAAGGCAAGGTTGGCTTCTAGCAAAGCGCCTTGCCTACCCAATTCTCCAGAAATATTCTTATTGGAATATTATATCTTTATCAAGCGTAGTATACCGTAGTATCGCGTACATCGGTCCAGTATCGGACGATCACATGTTAGGCCTGGGGCTGGAAATGTGTCTGCCCCGTACGAAACATATATCGGACATCAAACAACTAGTCTCTTTAAATCAGACAATCCTGACCTAGTCATATTGTCCCAACGGTTGCAACCTTTTATAGAGTACTAGTTTTGTATCCTGCGTGAATCATCATCTCCATATGTCTGAAGTGATACTTCCATCTTGACATCACATCCAGTACACTACGATTCTTGATAAACCCAGAAGAGGCCACAGAACCGGTTAAAGCCCCGAACCACCAAAACCAAAGTTTACCGATTGTCGCAAGTACTAGCGATGCAAGTCTTAGGTTAAGACCATATACACCTACCCTGATGCGGCCTCCCATAGACACGCAGACATACTACCAATGGGATTCCGCGGGGTCTATCCAGAGCGAAGCTGTTTTCCGTACCATCGGTAAAACACAACCTCCTATCGCACTTGCATAAGTATCCAATACTTAAATATATGAGAACTATGCGGTTGTGCCATCACAACTCGCACAAGTGCAATACTAGTCTATTCTGCATTATCGATGTCCAATCTCGATAATACTCTGACTAGGGATATTTAATGATTAAACCTTTATATTGATACTGTCTCATATCATCTAAATACGGAACTAATCATATGGACTTTTGCCATTATAATCAAAGTAAATAATTTTACAAAACGGCAAAAGGCAATTTCATTATCACATAGTTCATTTTGTACAATAATACAATATCATTTACAAAACAGTGACGCTATGGGTCATAATGTCTAACAATCTCCCACTTGGCTATAGCCAGTCACTCAAGCATCTAATACCTGAACTATGTGTTGAGTTTCAATCAAGTCCCAAGATCAACAAACATGCATAAAAACGAGTTGAATACACAAAGGAGTAAGGCGGAATTCATACTCACATTGATGGGTTTGATACTAGGAAGAACAAGTTGCGTTTTTGCCTCCCTATGAAGCTCGGCCTGGCTTCCTTGATGAAGTGGACTGCACGATTTTGAGCCTTATTCCTCCTTGTTCATTCGGCCATTGATGAACCATGGAAGCTCAAAGCTTCAAGCTCCAAAAATAAATCCAAGCTCACAAATTCGTTTCCCTATCACCATAATATAACCCATGTGTGTGCTAGCACTACTCTTCTTCATTTGCTTCTCAAAATTTTGGTCAAACAGAAATTTTTGGAGAAGAAATCAGCTTTGAAACCGTGAAGAAGAAGAAAGAGAAAAGAGAGGGAGAGGAAGAGATGCGTAAGTCTTGCATGTTGGAGAGAGAGAGAGAGCGAATCAAGTAAAAGAGGGAAAAGAAAAATGTAATATATATTATTCATTATTTTCCAAAAATAAATAAAACATATATACCAAACCTTTTCATATTCAAAAAGTCAAAAAACAAAAAGCAAATAATGCTTTTCACCTTTTCATCACTTCTACTTTTACATCAAGTCACTTTATTAAAGTGACAACTTGTCATGTCACATCACTCAAAGTGACAAGTGATTTGACAATTGATGCGACCAGTGATTTGACGCTTGATGTGACTTGCGTGCCGCGCTCGATTCGAAATGCGAATGCGCTCGCAATCAATCTCGGGCTCGGGTTCGCTAATTCCAAATTAACGAATTTTCCGTCGCGTCGTAATTAAATGATTACGCCTAGCGAATTCACTATTCATGTCGCTAACGAATTAATTCTAAATTAATTCGTTCGCCCGAATTAAAATCTAATTTTAATTCCGCGTCACAAATCCAATTCTTATAATATATCGAAAATATTATTTTATCGATTAATTCCAAATTAATCGTTCTCTCTCTTTAATTAATATTTTATCCCAGATAAAATATCTCCGCAGTTAATCCCAGATTAATTTTCTTTCTCTTAATTAATCCTAGATTAATTAAGTGCGAGTTATACATCATCGGTGAATCTTCAGGAAGCGACCCATGAGATCTCCGGATATGTTGGCAGTAAATACGGTCGTCGGACTACCCGAACACGTAAGTACCTCGTATTACGTTATTACCGATTTACAAGACAAGGTTTGCTTATAGCAAAGCGCCATGCCTACCCAATTCTCCAGAAATATTCTTACAGGAATATATAGATCTGTATCAAGCGTAGTATTACCGTAGTATTGTGTATATCGGCCCAGTATCGGATAGTCACGTGCTAGGGCTGGGGCAGGATTAGTGTCTGCCCCGTCCGAAGCACATGTCGGATGTCTGGGAACTAGTCTCTATAATCAGATATTCATGACCTGGTCATAATATCATGATTGGATGCGCAACACTCAAGAGCACTAGTACCGTATCCTGCGTGACATCATCTCCACTATAACTGAAGTGATACTTCCGTCTTGACATCACACCCAATACACTACGACTCTCTGATAAACCCAGAAGTGGTGTACGCAGAACCGGTTAAAGCCCTGTACCACCAAGACGAAAGTCTATCGATTATCGTAAGTATTAGCGATGTAAGTCTCAGGTTAAGACCATACACACCTACCCTGATTTCGGCCTCCCATAGACCATAGTCATAATACCAATGGGATTCCGAGGGGTCTATCCAGAGCGAAGCTGTTTCCCGTACCATCGGTGAAACACGACCTCCTATCGCACTTGCATAAGTATCCATACTTATATATTTGAGAACTATGCCGTTGTGCCCTCACAACGCGCACAAGTGCAATACTAGCCTATTCCGCATTATCGATGTCCTGTCTCGATAATACTCCGGCTAGGGATATTTAATGATTAATCCTTCGGGGATTGATACTGTCTCATATCATTCTCAATCCAGGAACTAATCATATGGACCTCTCTTCAATTATATACATTTATGGTGATTATAATCACAAATGATGAGAGTGCAATTTCCTTGTCACATAGTTAATTTGTACAACAACACCGTGATCTATACAAATAGTGACGCTATGGGTCATTTTGTCCATCAATCTCCCACTTGGCACATAGCCAGTCACTCGAGTGTCTAACACCCGAACTATGTACGGTTCGCTCAAATTGCTGAGGAAAGGTTTTTGTCAGCGGATTTGTGTAATTATCTTCTGACGCGATTTATACGATCATCACATCGCCACGATGTATGATCCGAACGAATCAGATGATATAGAAGTATATATCTGGATCGTCGATGAGACCTTTAATTCCTTAGCCTGTGCTGACGCCTAGCTCAGCTGCTAAAAGAACTATATCTAATTAATTAGATTTATTATTGATCCAAATGGCTTCTATTGCTGCCTCAGCTGCAGCAATAATCCGCATTTTTTTTTAATTCGGCAACAGTTATCTTGCTCGGAATATTTCCAGCTCACTGTCCCAGTGTTCAAACTTTTATAGTACCGCAGTATTTACCGGTTTGGAAACTTGCAGCAGTGATCCTAGTCGCTTCAAGTTCTCATACTCCATAATTTAAGACAGCATCTTTAGTTCTCTAAGATACTAATAGATGTCCTTAACTTCAATCCAATGACTATCACTTGGATTGACTTGATTGTGACTCCATATGCTCGTAGCGTATGAGACACCCTATAAAGTACATTTTAAATGTACAATTTCCAGAGAGTGTTAACAACTCCAAATCTATCCCTGTAGATCTTTATTCCTTGAATAAAGGTTGTTACTCCCCAGAATTTTACGGAGAATTTCTATGAAAGAATATCTATGAAAGCCAAGCTTTCATCAATTGCTTTATTGGAATTTCATTGTCAGTGCCCTCTCCCACTAACCTCCTTATATACACAAGAATTATTTCGTTTTGAGTCAAATATAAACTATTATGATTATTTCAAAACGTCAGTTCCAAGAACCTTATGCTTGTTTCAATCCAAACATGGATCGAATAACCCGTAAACCTTGTTTTTCGGTTATACAAAATCGTCAGGATGTTGTAAGCATCCTCAAAAGGTTTCCTTTTCAGGAAAGCGATTTTGATCTGCAACTGACACATTTCGTAAATGAAATATGCAGTTATCAACAAGCATCTTCAAAATGGATTTACCATGGCAACAGGTAAAAGGTTGAACCGTTATTAACACAATGTTGATAACGATACCTTTCCGTCAAAAGCCCAGCTTTGTACGTTGGTATGTTGCCTTCCATGTATGTCTTCCTTGAAGACGTTTAATGTACCAATAGGCACAATGCCTTGTGGTACAACAACTAGTATCCAAAATAGTTGTTATACATGGAATCCATTTCGGACTCATGGCACTTTGCCAGAATAGGGAGTCGATACCTCGTATCACTTCCTCAAAACGTAGTCGGTGGATATACCTTCATAAGATTGACATCTTTATGAGGTTAGATCAGAAACCCATACCCTAGGTCGTTTTCTGACTCTATCCGATCTACTCAGTTCTTGTGTATTCGAAGATTAATGGTACATATTCATCATTGATGAACTATTTGTGTTCCATTATGGACCTTGTGCCTTGAACAGTATTACTCCGATTTTCATCGAGTATTACTATCCTCCCACTGACCACTGCATATCGGTATTCCTCTCAGGAAAAACCGCATGGTGAGCAACAATCACATTGTTCTCATGTGAGATTTATAAGTACTATACTTATGGTTTCCCTTAGGATAACCTATATTGGCACTTATCCAATTTGGGTCCTTAGTTTGGTATCATCCATACATTATGCCTGGCATACCCAAATTATCAGCAATGAGAAACCTCGTTTCTTCCCTGTTCATATCCTATATGATATCTGTCAAACAGATTTATGTGGAACCTTATTCTAAATAAGTTTTGCACTGTTAAAACTTATCTGTTGAAGGAAATGGTAGCTCAGAGCGACTCTTGATTAATCTTATCATGTCTAACATGATTCGGTTAATCCGTTCGGACACACCGTCACTTTGACGTGTTCCGGGAGGAGTTCTCATTTGAAAGAATATTATACTCTTTCAAGTACATATGAAACTTACTGCTTAAGTATTTTCCAATACGGTCTTACCGTGGCGGCATAATACTATGCCGATCTGTTTGTCTATTCGTGTCGAAACTCTAAAAGTTTCCGATTTGTGTTCTTCAAAAGAAACACATAACCATAACGTGATGCCACATCCGTTTTAGGGTCACGAAATATTCATGTTCACATCTAGCCTAGCTAGATATGGGCCCACTTACTTCACACCATGAATAGGGCTAACAGATCGGTGGCCCTTTTACTATTACCAAGCAAATATTATTTTAGGTACTTTACCTAATAAACTAGATTAACATACCTTATTTGAATAGTCAAATCAGTCCTAGTACCCATTCTTCAAAAGTGTGGATATACGAGTCTCGTTAAATTGTGTCCTAGACAACAATGCCACAAATAAGTCTCTTTTGATCAAATCAATTTGAGCTATTATTTGTCATTTTATATGTTTGAGATTTTATTTATATTCAAAATATAAAATCTGTTATTTACATCTAATGTATTATCTCAGTATCATCTTTATATAATAAAACACTTAGTGTTCTATAATATAATGGTTTTATCCGCAACGGATTAAACACTGATATAGAGATAATGTCTCTAGTCAAACTAGTTACATTATAACAGTTCCTAATTTAAGTATATACCCAAAGGGTAGTTCCTAAACTTAGGTATCTACGGTCGAAACAGCGACTTTCGTCCCGTTTCCGATTCGCAGAGAAATCTCGGCTTGAAGTCAGTATCCAGCTCATAGCGGATTCTGAACATCAATACATATATTTTATGTACCACACTAAGTATTTAAAATTTAATTTCAATACTAGCTGTGAACATAACTAAGACAAATATTTTTAAAGTTAGAGCCTCGCCCTTTCTTTAATTCCTTCGTGTCTGCCATATCCAAATGGTAGTCACTTTGGGATATGTCTATTATCCTTTTCAATATTTCAGAAATCTTAGGCCAAGCCTTGGGTTTTTAGAATATCGAAACGATGTGCACCTCGTGCTACATGCCCAATTGCAAACTTTGACTTTATCTCCTCTAGAATAGTCAATTAATTCTCCAAGAATTATAAATTGCAATTTTAATACTTCTTAAATCTAAAATTAGATTTATGACAAGTATATTAAATTAAGCATTAAAGTCATCATCACATAAATCTTCCAAAGATTTTATGCTCTACTTATTTGCTTATTTTGGGCGTAAGGTATAATAAGTTATTTTATCAAATAAAGTAACCTATTATTTATTCCCAATTTGAAAATTAAATCATTTAAAATATTTTAATCCCAGATTATATTTTAAATATCCAACTTTTCAATATTTTATCTTGATTACAATAGTCCAACTATTTAATCAACGATTAGTGGTACTATATATATTATAATGATTATAATAGTCCAACTATATAATCAAATATAATCCAAATTAATTAACCTCAATTACATTGATTACTATAATCCAATTATAAAATCAACTGTAAACTGAAATTAATTAATTTAAATATATTGATTAATATAATCCAATTATATATAATCAAGTATAATACAGTCCAACTGTTTATTAAAACAACAATTTAAATATTAGTCCAACTAACATTTAATATTACGACGAAATAATTTAAATGAGCGGCGTATGGCGAGTAATTGAACGAGTATTGCAAATTCAATTTTTGTCCCACTATTTTTCGTCGAGCCTCTAACCCTCTGTCGAGTACTCGGGAAACCGTGTTTCCTAGTGGGCTAGAATCCCGTTAAATATCACACAATCTTGACTTTGGCCAAAAAATTGTATGATAATTAATTAGGTAGATCTCGAAGATCAATTGGATCTCATCCAACTCCTAGATCCAGTAGGTGGATATCCAAATCCTAAACATATATCTTATATATGCCAATACATCCAATGTATTACCTAACCTTTTTCCTCTGAATCAATAGGCCTTGGCTTTGGCACAACAAAACCTAGTGATCCCAGTCAAGCGCGGACCCATTGACATGGAAGCTTCGTAATCAATGTCAATGGACAAAAAGTGGTCTTGAGTTTGGCCAACAACCACAACTTGGACACGACACCGATATGGAACAAAGCCTCGTGATAAAAACACATCTTCGACGGACAAGGGCTTGACTTTGGCCAACAACCCATGCCAATCTAGGATCTTGAGCAAGAATCACTCAATGGAAGGAAAAGACGCATGATATTTGATGAGGGCTTTTCGTGTGCAAATTGGCTACCAATTTTAATTATCTTTGTTAAGGTCTCATCATCATACACCCTTAAACATGCATTCTAAACACATAATAAAGCGCATATGTAAAATAATAATGATATGCGGATGGATATTTTACACATTGATCCTAGATCAAATCTCACTTTCTCTCTCCCGCTAGCACAAATATTTCTTCTACCCGTTACACTACACTTCTAAAGAAACCTCATTTACATGGAGGGGAATAGGTGAGAAGAGAATACAAAGAAATAAGAGATAAGGCTGGACACACAGGTCCAATTTAATAAATCAAATTTATTACAATTTCCAAAATCGCCCCACCCGGCTAATATCCATCCGATATACATTATTCAAACATCACAACCATGTATTCATACAAGCATGTTATCAATCAATCAATCAAATTAATTAATCTTGATAATTAGTGATCATCCAGTGTTCAAACAAAGATTTGATTTTGTTCGAGTCAAACTCGTATTGCGAACACGTACTCAAAGTACGATTTCTACTAATTAAATTAAATTACATGATTAAATCCAATTTAATACGTATTTAATTCTAATTCATTATTTAATTCCAAATTAAATATTACACTTTAAAATAAACCTTTACGACTTAAATTCCAAATTTAATCGTTACGGGTCTCAAAGCCGATTAATATCCAATATTAATTTAATTAAAGTCCAATGGGCTTTTAATTAATTTTAAGGCTTGGACTTTTGGTCAAACACGGGTCAACCGATAACCAAAATCAATCCCGGGAGTTACCCCATAAGCCTTTAAATTATTTTGGCCCATTAGGCCTAATTAAATAATTAAGGTCCATTAAGTGATAATTGGACCTTTTGGATTCGGTTTTGGGCCTAATTGGATCCAACCAATTATGCCTAAACCCAACTTTGTTACAACAAAGCCCAAAAGCCCAATTACAACCTAACAAGCCCAATTTCAAAATCAAGCCCAAATTAATTAACTTATAAAATTCCAAATTTCACAATTAATTAACCTAAATGTAATCACAATCAATTACCCAATTAACATTTCTAAAACATCAATTAGCCTAATTAATCATGCACTTGAACAACCAAATAGTGTCCAACACAATTCAATTAAAATCAAAACCAATTTACATGCTTTCAAGTCTTGGCAATTAGGGGTTTTTCAATTCGATTCGGTTTCAATACAATGAATCCACAATCATCATTTCCCAAATCAGTTTAACTCATCCATTGAATCAAACAACAAAAATCACCATGAATTTCATTCCTTTGATTTTCGGCCAACCCACTAATTTTGGGCAAAATGTTCCAAATCAAAATTCAATCCAATTAAACTTCAATACAACATTACCCAATTGTTTTAAGTCACCCAATGATCAAAAAACAAAATAATGCCAAGCCAATTTAGGGTTCTATTTTCGGTCCAACCTTCAATTTTGGGAGGAAATTGGATCCAACCAAATTTCTTGAAATTGATCATGCACAATCTCAATTAAACATCTTCCAAGCATGCTTAAACAATCAATTTAACCAAAAACAGTCAAAATCGATTTTGCCCAATTTAAAGTTTTGGCCAACATTAAGCAAATTGGGGAAAATCAATCCAATTAATTTTTCATCAAATTGATTACATATAACTCTAATTAAATCATATACAAGCATTCTTAAACAAACAATTTGTTAAAATCATGCTTAAATCAAAACGCCCCAAATTGCTCAAGAACCCTAATTCGTTTTTATGCAACCAATAGCTCTGATACCATTGTTGAGTTTCAATCAAGTCCCAAGATCAACAAACATGCATAAAAACGAGTTGAATACACAAAGGAGTAAGGCGAAATTCATAATCACATTGATGGGTTTGATACTAGGAAGAACAAGTTGCGTTTTTGCCTCCCTATGAAGCTCGGCAATGGCTTCTTGATGAAGTGGACTGCACGATTTTGAGCCTTCTTCCTCCTTGTTCATTCGGCCATTGATGAACCATGGAAGCTCAAAGCTTCAAGCTCCAAAAATAAATCCAAGCTCACAAATTAGTTTCCCTATCACCATAATATAACCCATGTGTGTGCTAGCACTACTCTTCTTCATTTGCTTCTCAAAATTTCGGTCAAACAGAAATTTTTGGAGAAGAAATCAGCTTTGAAACCGTGAAGGAAGATGAGAAAAGAGAGGGAGAGGAAGAGATGCGTAAGTCTTGCATGTTGGAGAGAGAGAGAGGACCGAATCAAGTAAAAGAGGGAAAAGAAAAATGTAATATATATTATTCATTTATTTTCCAAAAATAAATAAAACATATATACCAAACCTTTTCATATTCCAAAAAGTCAAAAAACAAAAAGCAAATAATGCTTTTCACCTTTTACCCATCACTTCTACTTTTACATCAAGTCACTTTATTAAAGTGACAACTTGTCATGTCACATCACTCAAAGTGACAAGTGATTTGACAATTGATGCGACCAGTGATTTGACGCTTGATGTGACTTGCGTGTCGCGCTCGAATTCGAAATGCGAATGCGCTCGTAATCAATCTCGGGCTCGGGTTCGCTAATTCCAAATTAACGAATTTTCCGTCGCGTCGTAATTAAATGATTACGCCTAGCGAATTCACTATTCATGTCGCTAACGAATTAATTCTAAATTAATTCGTTCGCCCGAATTAAAATCTAATTTTATTCCGCGTCGAAATCCAATTTCTTATAATATATCGAATATATTATTTTATCGATTAATTCCAAATTAATCGTTCTCTCTCTTTAATTAATATTTTATCCCAGATAAAATATCTCCGCAGTTAATCCCAGATTAATTTTCTCTCTCTTCTAATTAATTCTAGATTAATTAAGTGCGAGTTATACATCATCGGTGAATCTTCAGGAAGCGACCCATGAGATCTCCGGATATGTTGGCAGTAAATACGGTCGTCGGACTACCCAAACACGTAAGTACCTCGTATTACGTTTTATACCGATTTACAAGACA